>APFE030534841.1:745-81469 GCA_000404065.3 Pinus taeda | reverse complement strand
ACCTGTTACTAATGGCAGAGTTACAAGATGGCTCCTACTTTTACAGGAATTCAATATTACTGTGTTGGATAGACCAGGGAAACAAAATACAGTAGCTGATTTCTTGTCTAGGATTCAAAATACTAAAGAAGATTCTCCTGTAGAGGATAACTTTCCTGATGAATATTTGTTTGCAGTATCTACTAAGACCCCTTGGTATGCAGATATTGCTAACTATTTGGTTACAGGGAAACTACCTCCACATTTATTTCCTAGTGAAAGAAGAAAGATTATTGAGGAGAGTTCAAAATATTCATGGATTTCTAACAAATTGTTTAAGATAGGGCCAGATCTTGTGATCAGAAGATGTGTTAGGGAAGATGAAATGACTAATATCCTCAAGGCATGTCATGATGAACCATGCGGTAAACACTTTGCTAACAAAAGGACAGCCTACAAAATCCTCTCTTTAGGATATTATTGGCCTTCCCTCTTTAAAGATGCAAAACAATATGTCAAAAGGTGCGACAGCTACCAAAGAGTAGGGAAACCTACCCTTTCAAATGAAATTCCATTGCAACCATAAGTACTCATCGAACCCTTTGAAAAATGGGCTTTAGATTTCATTGGGCCTATTAATCCGCCATCTAAGCAAAAGAAGTATATATTGGTATGTACCGATTATGTCACTAAATGGGTAGAAGCCAAAGCATTATTTTCTGCTACTGAAAATTGAGTTATTACTTTTCTTTATGAGGATATTTTTACTCGCTTTGGTGTTCCAAGAAAAATTGTGACAGATCAGGGAAGTCAATTCACATCCAACTTGGTGGAGAAGTTGATGGAAGAATATACAATCAAGCACAGAAGATCTACTCCTTACCATCCGCAAGCAATTGGTCAAGTGGAGTCTACAAACAAAGTTCTCGAAAGTATCACCACCAAAACTGTTCATCTACACATAAGAGATTGGGCAGAAAGGCTTCCTGAAACCTTGTGGGCCTACAGAACTACATGGAGAAATACAACGGGACATTCTCCCTATGAACTTGTTTATGGGAAAGAAGTCCTGCTCCCCATTGAGTTCCAAGTCAAAACCTTCAAGATGGTAGTTCAGTTGGGGATGGATCTATCAAAAGCCCAAAAGCATAGAATGGAGCAGTTGAATGAGCTAGATGAGATCAGACAAGAAGCAATCCTAAGAACTGATCTAGTTTAATATCAAAGAGCTAAGTGGCATGACAAATACATCAAAGAGAAAAAGTTTCAAGAAGGAGACTGGGCATTACTATTTGATTCCAAGTTTAAAGATTTCAAAGGGAAATTTCAGACTCATTGGCTTGGGCCATATGAGATTGACAAAGTTTTTAGCAATGAAGCGGTAAGAATCAAAAGCATTGATGAATTTCAAACTCCTCTTATTGTGAATGGTCATCGATTAAAGATCTATCATAATCCACTCTCAAAAGAGGAATTTGTCAAAATCTTTCAAGATAATTTTGCAATAACGCTGGTGAAGAAGAATCCTTCTTCTCCACCAGCCTAGCTTTTTGTTCCTTTCTGTTCTAAAAAAAAAAAAAAAATAAACTTGTGAAAACCAATCACTGTATTGCAGTCTTAACAGAAAATACCATGGAAACAATAGGAACTTCCTGACGCCCTATATTTCCAAAAAAAAAAAAAAAAAAACTCTCTCTTTCTCCTTTTCATTCCATTCTACTTCATTTTCATTCCATTTTCATTCCACTCCACTTCATTTCATTCCACTCCATTTCATTCATCTCATTTCATTCCACCAATAAAAGTTTTTATGGCCATTTTCATCCATTCAGTCATCATTCATCCATCTCATTTAGTCATATGATCATTCAGTCAGTTTCCGCAGCTGCTAACTGATTCCGCAACTAGTTGTGTTTCTGTAGCTAGCACCCTGTCATTCAACATTGGCAATTAGATAATAGGCAAAAATAAAAAAATAAAAAAATGCAGGTATGACCGAGGAAAAATTATGAAGACATGGGGCACCTAAAGGCATCAACAAAGGGTAGCTGATCAAAGGTTATGGACAACAAGTGGCAAAAATTCCAAGGTATGAGCAAAAATTTATTTCAAATGGACTTTAAAACACATTTTTGCATGGTTATTAAATCACAAGCTCCACTATATGCAATGATTACTGTGATAACCTCCATAACCATTTTATTCCACGACATTCCTCCACGAACCATACATTTATTCTTCCAAAGGCCTCATGATTAATCCTCGGATTTAACTCGTGTTTGGATACATTTTCACACTCCACCTGTAATTATGGGATGTGGCTGATTTGATTATGGCTCTCCTCCACCGCATAGATTCCGCAACCATTTCATTAATGTGTTTATGTCTACTCCATAGCTATCCATTTTAAAAATTCTTCCATCACTCCCCTACTATTTTATTGAAGCCACGGCTACATTACCACCTCGTTCACATAAGTCTCCACTCTATTCCGTGAATTCACCTCAGCTGCCTATCCTCTGTTTTGCTACCTGTACTCTGTTTTCCACTTATAGTCACTGGATTCCTCCATAAACCCTGTTCACTCCCGCTAATCCAGCCGTCTCACCTCCACTAAACCCTTCACATGCAGACGAATTTTAAAGAATAGAAGGAAAGAATGGGTCTGTTGTTGAGGGCAGAACCGGAAGGGCCCAAGTTTATGGAGGGATACCCGCAAGTAAAAAACATATTGAAAAAGGCACGATGGCTTCAATTTATTCAAAAGTTCAAAGGCTATAATAAGGAGATTACAAAAGCTTTTGTGAGGTCTTTTAATGGCCTGGAGGTGGAAATTGGGGACCTCAAGTTTACAGTGACTGAGGCATCCATAGCAGCTGCTACAGAACTCCCTCAAGAAGGAGAACGTTGGTTCAAGAACAAGAGCTTTGACGAGAAATCTTGGAGGATTATCCTACACAATCCAAGTATGGATGTAACTATATCTAAATGAGGAATTCCTGTCCATGCTTTAGAAGAGAAGTGGGCCAGTTCATTGTTGATTATTCAAAAGTTCATTATGTGTGAAGGCCATTTTGGAGCAATGTATATGTATCATACCCGACTGTTGATGAAATTTTTAGAGAATCAAACCCTAAATCTGCCTTACTTTTTATTGCTGAGCTTGAGAAAGATGTGCACAACTGTCCAAAAGAATATAGAGGGCATAGAACCCCACTTATATCATCACGGGTTGGTGAAAATTTTAATTCAAGACCAATTGAAGAAAAAAAGGGATACCTGGGAACGGTTTTTGGTGAGAAACTATTTTCAAGATCCACCTGAGATTCCTGAGAGCAATACAACAAGAAAGAGTAGAAAAAGGGAAACTAGTGTAAGAATTCAAGACCCTCCTATTAGCAGAACCAAAGAAGTTAATCAAGAGGAGAAGCTGGAAAGAACCAAGGATAAAAAGCAAAAGAAATTAAAAGGGAAAAGAAACATAGAGGATGTCTACCAATTACCAGAACCTTCCTTAGAAGAGGATCACCAACCACTGTCTAAAAGGCTAACTCACCTCCAAGGGCAATCAGCTACAACCAGGAAGAAAGAAAAAGAAAAATAGAGTATTGAGGAAGAGGGCACTAGCCCACAACATTTAAGAAGAAGCATCAGGCTTAGGGGAAAGTGGAGGAAAGCACAAACAAAAGGACCCCATTTTATTGATTTGGGAGGAGGAACACCGAAACAACCTCCAGCTAGCCGTAGCCCACCTCATTCTTAGCCAAACATTAAAACTAGTCCTCAAGATGTTGACGTAAGTCCTTCTCGGCCAGAGTTTGAAATCAGTCCTCCTCAATAGGACTTTGGGGTCAGCCCAAGGAAAACTTCACCCGAGATAGACCCGAATCAACAAGAGATGTATGATTATATAGAATCCTTGGAAAACAGAGCCACAGGTCCAAGCACCTCATCCATCCAGCCTCATCCAGCACAAGACGCTCAAATCCAATCATTCAAACAGGAAATTTTTGAGTTAGAGGTCCTAAATAGACATATTAAACATGAAAATGAAGCATTAAAGGAGCAGAGCAGACTGGATAAGATCATTCATGATAATACCATGCTACATCTTGGGCTATGGCAGAAAAAGAACAAGAAATTAAAGAAAAAGTGTAGGAAGATAAGTAGAGCACTGATCAGTCTCAAATTCAGATGCTTGATGAAGAAGCCCAAGATGTTAGTAGCACCAAGAAAGAGAATAAGGGGGCTAGATGTACTAGCAGAAGTTTCAGAGCATATGATTTGAAGGGGGGATAGTCAAAATTTTGGTTGCATGGGGACATGCAACACCTTCGCAGTGGGGGTATGTTGAGCCCCAAACTTGCATCTTTCCTACACCTTTTTCTAGCTTCTTTCCATTTACCTGAACTTCCTAAGATATCAATATCATTGCATATTACTCATAATAGAACATTTAAAGTGGTTTCTTGACTATGCCTTTGTGTTATTGTTTGAACTAGATTTTTGCTTATGAGCTGCGGAATCTTGTCACTTTCCGCAGCTGGTTCAACTTTCCACAGTTGTTTTTGTTAAATTCTACATTATAGGTGTCATCAGGAAAATCGAGCCACATGGGCAAGTTGGAAATGACCTAGACATGGGTTAGGTCCCATTGGTCCAGCTAGATTCATCAAAGAAGGTCGTGATCAACGGTGGTCAAGAAGTGGTCAAACAGGAGAGTCCTACAGTAACAAGACTCTGTTTTCAAGCACGTGAAGACTTCCATGACCGTTTCCATATCTTTGGAGGCACGCTGACACCTGTAGGCTGACCACGATGTGGATCCAATAGCCACTTTCAATAAGATTGTGTAATCTCAGCAACCATGCTGCTAAATCCGAGGACGTTGTTCTTCACGTGTCCTCTGTTCACGTAGTTTTCCAGGAAAAACAGTTATGCAACCTTTGTTATAAATAACGTGTTTTGATACACATAGTAGTTAATCTTTTGGATGTAATTTTGTTGTTAAAAAGCCCACTGTGCCATGACACTAGTTTCATTATTGTGACTGCGTTATGAAATATATGAGAAGACTCTGTTTCTGAGCATAATTTTTTATTGATAGCTGTTGCCCGAGGTTGTGCAGAGGGCCCCTGCACATGCCGAGGTTTTGTTTCTTATTGTTGTACAGTTTCATGCTGTGTTTCTTTATGTTTATTATGCCATAGTTATTCACTTATGTATATTTCATTTACTATGGTACTAACGTTTTATTCTTGTTCATAATTTTACATGCTTTACATTGTCGTTAACGCTGATCAGTGTGTATGTTCCAGATTACAGTTGGCAGCCCAGGCATTTGCATATAATTTTCACAATGACTAATGACATGGAATCAGTTTTTCTGCTGACTTATTTTTCTTAGCTTTTAATTCCAGTTCTGTTTTGTTTATTTCAGTTTTGTTCATTGGCTTTATTAGTTAGCTTAGATATTAAATTGCTCATATCACTATTAGTTACCTCCGAAAGCCATAGCTAGGCTACTGGCGAGGGATTGAAGTGTGAGTGTGTAATTTGATATTAGTTTTATTTTTCTACAATTAGATGTCAGATTGCTCAAGTTGTTGATGATTATCTCCGAAAGCCATAGCGAGACTAACTGGCGAGGGGTCAGACTATGAATTGATGTGGTTTGATTTTAAGTTTACTTTTCTGCAATTAGATAATTGGATTGCTCATTTCATTGACAGTTACCTCCGAAAGCCATAGCGAGACTAACTGGCGAGGGATTGAAATATGGATGTTTTGATTTAATTTTAGTTTACTTTTCTACAATTAGATAATTGGATTGCTCATTTCATTGACAGTTACCTCCGAAAGCCATAATGAGACTAATTGGCGAGGGATTGAAATATGGATGTTGTGATTTAATTTTAGTTTACTTTTCTGTAATTCGATAATTGGATTGCTCATTTCATTGACAATTACCTCCGAAAGCCATAGCGAGATTAATTGGCGAGGGATTGAAATATGGATGATGTAATTTGATTTTAGCTTTACTTTACTTGTAATTTTTGGATTTCTTTGAATACAGTAGTTTAATTCATTTCTTTTGCATATTAGATAGCAGTAGGAATAATGGTTTCATGATCAATAGTTCACTGTTTGTTTGATTAGAATAGTGGCACATTTTCATTTTCTCTTAGGAATTAATTTCATCACTAGCATGTTCTAAGACCTTCTAAAGTTTGAAGTCTTGGAAATCATTATAAAGGACATAATTGCCTTAAAACGTATAACCAGACTTGCCTTCTAGAAATTTAGGAATAGGAATTCCATAAACAAAGATAAAAACCCCCAAAACAACATAAAAATCAAAAACGACAAAAGTAAGAAATAGGTTATCTTACACATATAGTGCGCCACACTTCGTTAGCTTATGAATTCCAGATTGAAAATTAATGTAACAATTTAGGACACACTAAATTGACCAAACACCTGCTAGCAGGAGGGGACATCTACTAGCTACCCTATGAAGATGTCAAGACTGTCTTTGGGAACCATTCTAGGGTAGCTAGGAAAAAGGGTAGGGGTAGTCAACTAGTGGTCAGTCCATCTTCTTCCAATACATCCATCGAAGGTGAAATTGGAAATATGTTGGAAGATTTCAAGAGTGAAATGTTGCAAACCCTTTCCCTACAGATGGACACTATGCACATCAAGAGAAAGCAAGAGGAAGTAGAGAGAGCCTTAGCCATTTTCTTCCCTAGATAAACAAGCAGGCACCCTATGAATGAATGTCCATTGAATCTGATTAAAGTCTGCTTGGTTTGTGAAGAAAACCACTCCACAGACAAGTTCCCTTCTCTACTTGGCCTAAAAACTGTGTATCAGGGAACTAAAGGGGTGACTGAACAGCTCTGCTACATAAATCAAAGGAGACCACATGGGCCTCGGCCATACCAGCAGGGCATGCAAGGGTCATCCCATGCATAGTACAACCCTAACCAGACAAATCCATTCCCTCCTGGGGCCCCCCTACTAATCCCTCCTAGTCTACACCTCCTCCTTGGTATTTTTCACCTTAGTACCATTCCCAGCCGACCAGCTAGTCATTTCAGCTATATGCTTTGCCACAGCTTCAGTGGACTGCACTACCCCATGGGTGGAGGCCCCCATATAACAATGCTCCAGCTTTATTGCCTTTACCACCTACTCAACCACAGCTTTTACACCCTGATCCACCTAAACAACCTTATATGTCTGCCCAGCCAAATTCGAATCTGAACAACAGACATGCGCAACAAGTGTACAGTGGAGAGACATCCTATCCTACCTAAGTTTTGGAGATTCAGGAAATCAACCTGAGATCTGGGAGAGTACTCCCAAACAACCAACCTCCACCTCCACCTAGGGAGAGTGAGGAGGAAAGAGCGGAAATCATGCCTAGAGTGAATCCACCACCCTTTCCTGAGAGATTAACTTAACCAATATAGCCTACCCCTAAAGAGAATGAACTTCTGGGTGAATTGAAAAATCTATGTGTCAAAATTCCACATCTCCAAGCCATAAAGGATGTACCTATTACAACAAGTTGATTAAGGAGAAGTTCTTCAAACATCCAAGGAGGTGAAAAAGAGACACCCCTACCATTAATGTCATTGGACAGTTGTCCGACTTAATACTAGGGTAGTTGATTTGCCCAAAGTACTTGGACCCTCAAAGCACTGTAGTAGATGTGTACATTAATGACACCATTGTCCCACACACTTTGATTGATGTTAGGGTTGCCAATGAGAAAGACCACAACATTCTTGCAACTTGCAGACCATTCCACAATGACCCCTGAGGAGATTGTTGAGGATGTGATGGCATCCATTGACTCTTGGGAGTACCCGGCAGACTTCCTAGTTCTCCAGGCTAAGGCCAAGCTTACTGGTTATCCTCTCATCCTTGGGAGGCTCTGGTTAGCCACTGTCGATGCCTACATCAGTTTCATGGTTGGAAATATGACTATAAAAAATGGGCATATGTCCAAGCAGTTAGTCTTGTACCCTCCTACTCATCCATCTCTAGCACTTGACTTACCTTTATGGCTGGAAGAGGAGTAAGAAGATGAAGTCTACTCAGCCCAAATCCATACCTTAGAAGAAACCATGGGAAGAGGACAACCACATGAAGATGATTTGATTGAACACATACTCCAAAGTCCAAATCCCAGCACCTTGTCCTTAGAGGAAGTAGTAAAGGAAACCTAGAATAACCATCAAATTGATCTATGCTTAGCTCATTCAGACCCTACCCTTGTCAAAATCATAGAAGTTGGCCCTAAGAGAACTTTGAAAATCAACCCATCTCTTTTTGTACACCAAGAAGAAAATTTGTGAAATATCCTAAAGGAACATCTGGATGCCTTTGCTTGGAGTTACAAGGAAATGAAAGGACTGCACCCCTTAGTGTGTACTCACCACATTTATATCAAAGAAGGTTGCAAAACAGTCTGACAACCCCAAAGGAGAATGAATCCAGCTCTTAAGGATATAGTCAAAGAAGAACTCCAAAAGATACTAGATGCATGATTCATTTACCCTATCTCGGACAGTGAGTGGGTCTCTCCTTTGGTGTTGGTTCCAAATAAAAATGGCAAGTGGAGGACTTGTGTTGATTACAGAGAGTTAAACAAAGCAACAAAGAAAGATGATTTCCATCTACATTTCATTGACCAAGTACTAGATGGCTTGGCAAGGAACAAGTTTTTCTCTTTCCTATATGGGTTTAGCGAGTACAATCAAATCCAGATCAGCCAGGAAGACCAAGATAAAACCACCTTCACTTGTCCTTTCGGTACTTTCACCTACAGGGTCCTTCCCTTTGGCCTATGCAATGCCCCTGCCACTTTCCAGAGAACAGTCTTGAGTATCTTTGTCGAGCTAGTCCATGATGCAGTAGAAATTTATATGGATGACTTTACACCCTATGGGTGTGATTTCTAGGAGGCTCTGTCCAACTTAGGTAGGGTGTTTAAAAAATGCATTGAAATGAACTTGTCCCTTAGTCCCAAGAAATGTGAGTTCTTGATGACTGCAAGGACTATTCTAGGTCATTCAATATCCTAGAAATGACTGCAGGTGGACCCAAATAAGATAGCCATCATCCAAAGGGTTCCACCTCCTCAAAAATAGAGATATGTCAAAAGTTGTCTAGGTTTAGTTGGATACTGTTGGAGATTCATAAAAGACTTCAACAAGTTAGCTTCTCCTTTATTTGGGTTTTGGCTAAAGACTCTAAATTTTTATGGTCAAAAAGCTGTTAAGAGGCCTTAGACACCCTGAAGGAAAAGTTGACTACCACACCTATTCTCTGAGGCCCAAATTGGGCCCTTCCTTTCCATATAGCTGATCCCTCTCACAAATCCATAGGAGTAGCTCTAGGCTAGATAGATGACAAGTTACTTTATGCCATTTACTTCATTAGTAAGAATCTGTCAAAGGCTTAACTTAACTACACAGTGACTAAAAAGGAGCTCCTAGCTGTTGTGCATTCATTGAACAAATTTAGGCATTACATTATAGGTTACCAAACATTTGTACATACTGATCATGCTACAAGTAAATAACTGATGAATAAAATTGATTTGAAAGCCCGGATTATTAGATGGTTACTTTTATTACAACATTTTGATCTAACTATTATTGATAAGCCTCACAAGGAGAATGTTGTTGCAGATTTTTTTTATCTTGGTTAACTTTTCCTATAGGGGAGGAAAAAATGGTTGATGATCAGTTACCAGATGAACACTTATTCGCCATTTCAGTTCTCTCTCCATGGTTTGCTGACATCAAAAACTACTTGGTGTCTGCATAGTTCCCACCGAATTTGTCCTCCAAATAGAAAAGAAATATTGTGAGGAAGAGCACCACATTCACTTGGATTGGGGGAAACTTCTTCAAACTAGGCCTAGATCAAATTCTAAGAAGATGTGTTAGGGAGGAGGAAGTCTTTGACATCCTTCTGACCTGTCATGATGGGCCTTGTGGAGGTCACTTTGCAGCCAAGAGCATAGCATTCAACATGCTACAAGCTAGGTATTATTGGCCCACTCTTCATCAGGATGTGAGAAGGTATACTAGTCAGTGTGATCGATGCCAAAGGATGGGAAAGCCTACTCCAAGGGATGAAATGCCTCTCCAACCTTAGGTGAATTTCAAGCCATTTGAAAAGTGGGGCATGGATTTCATTGGACCTATTGACCCTGCATCTAGGCAAAAGCAGTACATCATTGTGTGTACTGACTATTTAACCAAGTGGGCTGAAATCAAGGCAATAAAGTCAACAACAGAGGAGAAAGTGGTTGAGTTCTTAAGGGATAATATATTTTATAAGTTTGAGTACCCTAGAGAATTGGTCACTGATCAAGGCATCCAGTTTACGTCTCACATGACTAAAAATTTGTTAATCTAGCACAAGATCAGGCATAGAACATCAACTCCTTACCACCCACAAGCTAATGGGCAAGTGGAGGTGACCAACAGAGCGCTGGAGGGAATTATAACTAAAGTGATTAGCAGCAGTAGAAAAGATTGGGTAGGTATATTAGTTGAGGCCACTTGGGCCTACAATACCACCTATAATACCACCACTGGATTCACTCCCTATGAGTTGGTCTATGGGAAAAAGGCCCTGTTGTCCATTGAATTTGAGTACAATACATTGAGAATGGTAACACAACTAGATCTAGATCTCACTAGTGCACAACAAGAGAGATTGCTCCAGTTGAATGGGTTAGATGAGTTTAGAATGCAAGACCTCCTGCACACAAAGGTGACTCAAGTTCAAAGGAAGATCTGGCATGACAAGAACATAAAGGACAAACAATTTCAAGAAGGTGATTGGCTTTGTTGTATGATTCAAGATACAAAGATTTTAAAGGAAAGTTAAGAACTAGATGGTTAGGGCCTTATATCATAGATAAATGTCATGATAATGGTTCAGTGCAGATAAGAACCATTAATGCAGATGCTATTCCTTTACTTGTTAATGGGCATAGATTGAAGGTCTACAAGAAGCCCTTGTCAAAGCAAGAATTCATTAATGGCATTAGTGAGATGCTAATGGTGGTGGAGAAAATCACAGCTTCTACCCCATATAGTCATTGAAAAAAATATAAGGAGACTTAGGTGAAAACCTTCATGAGGCACTTGAGTCCCACTGTTTGGTTGAAAACCTCTTGAGGCGACCCATTGGTGTCAAAAAATAAAAATATCTCTGGGTGAAAACTTCATTTGACGCAGCCAGGGAATGTATCTAGGATGAAAACCTCTTGGAGGTAGACTAGTTGTTTTCAAAAAAAGAAAGATAAAAAAAAAAAAGAGAGAGAAAACAGAACTTTCAAAATGTTGTTTGCGAGTCACTAGGAGGAGGATCAAGTAATAAGAGAGGATCAAAAGGAGCTATACAGTTCATGTTTTCATTCCTCCATTCCATATCCTTCATCATTCCATCATTCCCTCCATTTTTGAACTCATCTAGCTCAATTTGCAAGGGTTTTATGTTTTCTACATGATTCCCTGTAAACCTATAGGATGATCCTGTAGGAATTACGGTGGCTTGGAAATCCCAAGGAAAGTCACCCTAGAGCAAGGGGATGACCTGCTTATGTCAAAAAAATAAATGTCTACTTCACCATCTCACCACCATGTCTCTCTCCACCATGATCACCTATGCATTCATCCAATAAAGTTAGTTTCAAAAAAATTACAGTTTTCAAAAATATATATATATAATATATATATATAATATATAATATATATATATATAAGAGGATAGAGACAAAGAACAAGGGGACAACACCTGAAGGCTATACCTCTCATTCACCAATCCCTAGACCCCTTCTCTACCCATGACAACCATCCTCATGCTCTAGAATTGAAGGAATGATTAAAAAAATTTGAGGGACAGGCAGCTACAGGACATCCTATAGGAAATCTTGTAGAAGCCTATCCCACAAAACAAAAAAATAATAGGTTGTAGTCAACGTCAACATGGAGATCTAGAGGTCAAAGATGATCCTCCAGAGCTTAGCAGCAGTAGCAGGATCATCAGTGTCACCATCCAGTACCTGCACATAAAAGAAAAGCATGAAAGTAGGACAATAAAAAAAGCAAAAGAGAAAAACACATGAAGAAAATACACAACAAGGACTTCACTCTCCAAGAAACAACATCAAGGCATCTAACCATAGGTATGTCTCTCACTTCAACTCTTTTTTTAGCATAATATGATCAAACATGTAGATTTGTGAAAGAGTTGGTTTTATAAGCAGAAGGTGGCTAGTTAATTTGGCCACCTTTAGTAATTCAACAAGGAGAATTCAGTTAGTTCATTACACACGTGGCAACAATCAAATCAAGAGAAAGAAGAGATGAGGTCGAAAGTGGTTAAGTTACGATTCCTGAAGTGGGAGTTTATTATGAGGTAAGGAGAATGATGATGTGGTAGTGGAACCAATGGTCCAAAAATGGATACTTGTACTTCAGTTGCCAACACACCATCCCACTCAAATCAACCATATGAGGAAATAAAGTGTTGATTCCCATGCATAGGAGGCCTTCACAATCTCGAGGCTACACCAAAGAAAAGTTTCTCTTGGCACCTGAAGCAGTGTACAGGAAAGAGAGTGAGCATTTTTTCAATGCAGGATCACCTACAGGATCCTACAAGAAAACCTACAGGATCCTAGAGGAGATCCTACATGATACAGAATAGTCTTCTACAGGATTGGTAGAGAGCATTTAAGAAGGGAAAACCCAAAGGTTCGCTTCATTAGGCAGTGACAAGGAGGTAGGAGCTATACCTTCCCACATTTTCCAACTAAAGAGAATATAGAAAAGCCTTCTATTTTGTTGAAAATATTGCAGTCTAAGGGAATTCTACATATAATTTTCACATAAATTCTCTCACCCACTATAATTTGCTATTAGACATATACAACCCTCCACATCCATCAAAGAAAAATGACAGGGGGGTTGAACAAGATAGAACCCACCAACACAGTGAGAATTCATTGGCACCCTCCTGTAGTAGAGATATTCACAAGGAATAATTGAATGGGTTTCTTTGCAAAATTGAGGGGATATGATGATGAAGTGGCCAGAGACTTTTCTCTCTCCCTAATACCACTAACTAGGACCCATGCCACTTTTTTGGTTAAGGGTCTCTCTGTAGAAGTCACCCCTAAAATCATAGGCAGAATCACCACAGTTCCTTTAGGGTTGCCTTGGAGAAAGGAAGATAAGGGTAACAACCAAATTTCATAGACGCATTTCTTTTTGGAAGGAGAGGAGGCAATGGAAGACAAAAATGGGGTCAGAAGAGCAAGCCTTCCATATCCTTGGAATGAAATTAGCTACCACCTCATCAAGTATATATCATGTGAAGGTAGATACAGTGTGGTATAAGGGTACCATTTTAGGCTCCTCCAAGATCTAAGGTTTGGAGCAGACACACCCACTCAAAACAGGCTAAGCATACCCCACTTTCTTCTTCAATCAGTGATAGATATGAGCATTAAGGTGCAAGGAGCAAACCATCAACATCTAGCCCATCATGGGTTAATTATACTTATCATAGAAGATTTCCTCCAAAACCTAAGACTACCTATCACATGGACAACTTTAAGAGACATGCAGACAAAGGAAGACATGAAAGTCCTTGAATATGATAAAATCCCCACTTCCAGTAAAAGGGATGAAGAAGAAATAGAGAGGGAGGAAGAAGAAACAAAGAGGGATGAAGGGGAAGCAAAGGAGGAAGAAGAGGAATAAAATGAGAAGGAAAGTGGTGAAAAGACAAAAGAAGATGAAAAGGAAGAAACTCATGAACAGAGTGAGGAACTAGAGGGAGAAGAAGAGGAGAAAGACAAGAGTGAGAAGGAGAATGGAAAAGAGGAGATAGAAGACAAGGAAGAACAAAGGTCTACAATGCAAGGAAAATAAGGGGAGGACTAACCCAGGGTATCTCCAAAACCCACTGAGAAAGAGGAAGTAGCTGCCCTCACTACCCTAAGTACCCCTATCAAGCAAAAAGGGAAGAGACATATACAAACTCCATTGTACTTTAGGACAAGAAAAAGTACAAGGATCAGGCAAGGAGAACCTCAAACACCCACCAGAGTTCCTATTGTCATTGAAGACTCACCAAAACAGCAAGAAAAGATAGCTCCTCTTGTGAAAAATCAAGGGGAAGGATCATCAGGACAAGCCTCTCCCAAGTGTCCTATCACTTACTTTAGGAGCCCTGTCACTAGATTTGCCTCATCCAAAGGAAAAGGTCTCCTACAGGAGACACATAAGGACCTACAAGAAGCAGAGGCCATCCTACAGGAAACTTTTCTAAACCTACAGGAAACTCTAAAATTGGATAAAGAAGGGATCATGCAGAAAGAAACAAAGAAGGAGGATCCAAAATTCAGGTAACCTAGTCCTCAACCCAACCTTAACTATTACTACAGGTTCATTGAAGGTGGTAGGGTAATTCCACAGAAATTTTCCATCCCCTTATTCTTTGAGCTTGAGAAAGAAAGGCAAAGAAAACATAGGTGGATGCAAATTGCCAAATCTAAAGGAGTGGAGGACATAGGTCACATGCAGGAAAAATTAAAGGAGATGGGCAGAGAAATGAGTAGCCTGAGGGACAGAGAGGCAGTGATGAAAGCTTAGTTGGAGCCAGAGAATGCATGGTTAAGGGGACAACTACAAGAGAGAGAGAATCAATTGGCATCCATGGTCATTCTATCCTTAGAGAAAATCCATTGTAGGATGCCAGCAAATTCCTATGCATTGTATCTTAAGGAACAGTGGTTGCAGTTCCAAATCAAAAATTTAGCATAGAGAGGCACTATGCCCTTCCAAGATTATAAACAATTCATTGATCTCTGTGATCAAAGAAACTTGGAGGATAGAGCTAAAATTCCTGAGTTTTACCTCCACAACTTTGCCTTGACTGATCTTAGTGTGTGGGATCCAAATTCAAAACTAGGGGACTTACAGTTTATGGCTTTGGCATCTTGGATGAATCATGAGGAAGAAAGGGCTATAGAAATGAAGAAAATAATAGCAAGAGAAGAAACATAACTTCTTATGATAAGATCTAAGCAATCAAATCTAATGGTTGTCATCAACACCCATAACTTGATTGCAAATAACCCTCAACTTGCACCTAGGTACCTTGTTGCCCAAGAGAAAGCAATCACGGACTTTAAGGACATGTTCAGGCTGTTAGGGGATGACAACATGCAAGCTTGCCAAAGGATATGGAACACTTTTCCCTATAGCTTGAAAATCAGAGAGTACCATTCTCCTCAAAGAATGAGAGAGGCACTGAACAGAACACCCATGTGATGAGCGCCAGTATTGCAGCAAGGATGTTGCAACTCCTGGGCTACCAGCTTTACTTATCAACCCAGGGTTCGTACAAACTTGGGGGTAACAGTGTTATATGCACAAGTACAATTGAAGGTCTTGCCTATTGTCACTTGTTCATCTGTCGAGAGACCCTAAGGTTTCCAAGCCAAACTTCTATAGAGTCAGAAGAAGCTTGATTCTTTGATGGAAGAAGAGAAAATCTATTTTAAGAGAACTACTCCACTACAGTAATGAAGAAAACAACATGTAATGCTAAATCACACCATATCCTAATTAACCATTTAAACAGTTATGCTAAGCAAAATTGCTAAATCAACACTAACCTAATGCTGCTATCTAGGTTACAGAAGTAAGGAGCATTAGACCAAACTAATGTGTAAGCAAGGAAACTAGACTAAATCTGTCTTCACTTTTCTAATTTTTTTGATGATCGAACAGTGTTAGAGTCTGATTGAATAACCAAATTGAAACTCGGGAGTGGTAGCATTTAAATGATATGCAGAACAACATTTAGGAAGGAATCAAGTGGAAGAGTGAGTGAAGATCGAAATCAGCAAAAGGAAGACGTAATGAAGCAACAGTGCACAGGAAGATGAGCAGCGGAGATCTTATCGCAGGAGATTACATGAATAGATGGATGAACATGATTAATGAAAGATAAGCGGCAGAGATCTTATCGTAGCAGATTGATTTGATAGATGGTTGGACAGGATTAACGAAAGATGAGCAGCGAAGATCGTATCGTGGAGATTAAGCGAATAGATGGATGGATCACATTAAGTCACGTGGTGACAGAAGGAAAAAAATGTGCGGAATGATGGAGTGGTCTTCATACGTGGTAAGAAGTTTCTTGCACGCCCTCAAAGTTGTAAGTGTAATTAATAAATTTTGCGTGATTAGCTTAAGTGAGTGACACGTAACACAAGAAAACCACTTTTCTCGCGTGCTCTCTACCAGATATCGGTCGCGCAAGAATTCACTTGAGATTGCACGATAACTATTGGATTGTGTGAGATTGATCAACAGTGGAGAACAACCAAGCTAGTTGGCAATTGGGTGATGCGATAGCCATTGGATAAAGCGAGGCATATCGACAGTGGAGATTGGCCAAGCTAGTTGGCGAGCGGGTGATGCGATAGCCGTTAGATTAGGCGAGGAAGATCGATGGTGGAGATGTGGAATGCCTAAAGTCAAATGTTGAAATGAATATAGGTGGTAAGCAGTATCTCGCCCGCCCTAAGAGTTTTAAGCAGAATTCCTAAATTTTACGCGATTAGCCTAAGTGAGTGACACATCACATGGGAAAACCACTTTTCTCGTGTGCTCTCGGTCGTTTTAGGTTCCTATACCAATAGAAGTCATAATTTTGAATGACTAAGATTAAGCCTTGTAATATTGTACATACCTTTGCTTTCTGCAAATATTTTCCATATTAAAAATTAAAAAATGTAAAGAGGGTATGTCCTAAAAGAAATATCAAATGACAAAAAGAATAAGAGAAGGTCAAAAAATGAAAATATATGAACCCCAAAAACAAAAAGAGAGCATGAAAGTCTGAAAGTCTAAATGCCACTACTATTTACTTTTATGCATAATAATGATTGTGTGTGACTTGTTATTCATGCCACAATCCATGGTAATCAAACTGTTTAATCTTAGTTATTTCATGCTTTTAATTTTATGTTTATCGTTAGAGAATAAAATATGACCAAACAGTTTAATCTTGGCAGATCATTAGATAGGTAGAGAAAATAAAAGGAGCTCTTCAGTTTAACCTGAGCCCTTGGATGATATAAGGTTAGAATTAGATAGATTAGTTTTCAAAAGAAAAATGGATGATAAGGGTTTGCTAGTCTAAATGCACCCAAATAAAATGAAGAAAAAATGATAGGGTAAGTAATGGGTAAGTAGAAGAAGGGTTGCTAAAATATAAAGTTGATTGGATCAACACACATGCATCACACTTAGACACATATTTCAATATGTATGATCAATTATATGGAAGCAAAAACAAAGGTTTGCAAGTTAATGTGCTTAACTCCCCCTCATTCATTTTCCCCTTACTTACTAATTTCCCATCCACAAGTATGTTCTAGTACTTTAAATCCTTCAAGTCAAAGGGGCTCACAACATTTCTCTAACTTTTGGTGGGATGGGACCCTCGGCTTAATGACTTATGGACATCAAGTGTTAGAATTCCCTTCATAAAATTCATTTCCCTACAATACCCTAATAAAACCCCTTTTCCTAAGGATAAACTTCATTTGCCTAGGAAAAGTAAAAAACCCCCATGTTAAATTCTATTTCATTCAAAAAAACCCACAAAAGTGTTTTATCCTAAGTATTAGATGTATGTGAATAAAATGCGCAAATTTTACATTATGCAAAGGGTATGCTCACTCTACTCATTTCATATTAATTTTTAACTTAATTATATAAATCCCCTGATATACCTTTTCCCATATATTAAATAAATCCCCTAAATAAAATATCACAACCCTTAGTTTTAAATATAAACTATACCATTAACCCCATATCAGGAAAAAATAGATAAATCTCATCATTAAACCCCGCCTGATCGATCAAATCTATGTTTAAGTCTTAATTAATCCCAAACTGCCGAAGTTTAAAGTCTTGGGCCCCCCAACACCTTAGCTCTTATCACCTGCGCACCTCCCTCGCCCGACTGTCATCCGGTCACCATCTCCCTCATCCGATGGTCCACAGCCATATTGGTCGCGCCCGACAACCGACCTTTACCTGCCCGATAAGGTGGTTTTCCCCAGCCCCGCAATTGCCACGTGTCAAAAGTGGAGGTACATCGGGTGACCCCTCTGAAATACCACTTCCTCCATAAAAGTAGTGCGATGGCCTGGGAAACTGCCTCCTTTTGTTCGAGCTCTTTGAAAACCTCTGCAAACCAATGCGACACCTACAAACCTGAAAACTACCAATTAACCCCACTTTAGCCCTCAAAGAAGCTGTGGAGACCACCTTCGAAGCTCTCAGAGCCCTTTCAACCTTCCGTTGTTGTCTAGAACACCAGTTTGAAGTCAATTCACCTAAACTCCAAGTATTTATGAACGAATCACCAGACACCCTTTCAAAATTTAAAAACAATCACTTTTAAAGTGCTTTAATTAAGTAAAATTAATTGAAAAATACTTTCAAGTTAACACCACATACCCAATCCCTTCTCAAAGTTTCCAAATTGCCTTCCAACCCTCTGATACAACCCTACACTGCCAAATTCAAATCCACAAGAACTGAATTATGGTTGCCCCTATCGCCATGGATGTCAGACCTATCACAACTCCCCATCTGGACCTAGACCACCTTCCCCTAGTAGACAGAGATTTCCAAATCAGAGATACAAGCACACGTGAGGTCCTACTCAAAATTCACAGTTTGAGAAAAGACAGATATCTGAACCATTCTGATGACATTGGCCTTTGGGACTCCAATTTACCCAAATACCAGTTTCCCTAAGTACATATTTTTCCTAAAATTGTCCATATGTCTCATGCCTGTTACATTCCCAGGCAGAGAGCTATAATGTCCCCTGACCAAAAAGTCCTTTTTACCATCACAGTTGAATCAATCAATGAGATGTTACAAGTCCAACCAAGTCCAAACCTAATCCCACTCTCAATTGGAGATTTGTTAGACTTATACACCAAGTTGAGTCCATCTAGACTAGCTCAAATATTTCAAACTTTCATTGTTGAAGACAAGCACATTCCTAAAGATGCCACTCCATATGTTTCTTCCATTTTCTCTGAAAGGGGCAAGCATATTGTGACTATGATATCATGTATTTTGGACTGCACCACTAATGAATTTTTCGATGAGCTTATCCTAGTCTTCATGTCCATTTTCACCCCAGGAAAGCCTCCTACTACTATATACAATTATGCCCAGTTCATAGCTGAAAGGATGCATGAACAGTTTACTAGAATGGATAATGAGAGAGAATGCAAATACTCATCTGTATTGTACCACATGTTTCTATATTACCAGTCAAACAGATTTCCCTTTACCCTCCAAAAGCTTGATACCAGAGGCCAGTTGAGGTCTGTCATATTTTGGACACCACTTTTCCACAAGTATTTATCACCATACACTTATACAAACTTCATTGACTCTTTTTTCCATCCAGTCATGACCATGTTGACAGGAAATCCTCCACCTAGAATAAGTCAAGATATCAAAAGAGTCCTCCAGTTGTCTAAGAAAATAAAAATGGGAGATTGGTACCTTTACCAAAACCACACTGAGATAAGAATCTATGGGTGCCAGCTTGCCCCATACAAACTCCCCAAATACCTCTCCATGAGGTTATTTGCGCTAGAGTATTATAGGCAAATAATGAACTCTGATGAAGTCAATTTTGTATCAGCCAAGAAAAGATCTCAATTCAAAGTCAAAAATCAGTTAGGCCCTTTCATTTGCAACTCTAGAGAAGCAAGGAAAGAGGTAGATTTGATTTTCCAACAGATGAAATTTCCAAAAAATTTCATGTGGATATATGACCCTCAAGGGTTTATGACCAGACTTAGACAAAAGGTCAAATTAGGGCAAATCAATCTGAGTGGTTGGAGAACACTCTTGTAGACAGGGATAGTACAAAGGTAGATGTGGAAAATACCTTATGTGATTTAGAAAAACAACTTGATGAAAGCTCATTTATGTAGGTACCTGAACAACAAGAAAGAACCATAAGCATCCCTCCTGTTATGCAGACTCCTCAGAATGAGGAAAAGAATCGTAAAAGGAGCAGAGAGGAAGCCTCCAGCTCACGTATGGACACTTCAAATGTGCAGTATGAAGCCAATCAGAGCAAGAGACCAAGGCTCAATCCTATTTTAGAATAGGAAGACATAGAGGGCTCAACACAAGTAACTAATACTGAGCTAGACAGAAGTAAAGGCATAGATCCATCTGAGGAAACACAGGAGCCATCCGCATCTCAAACTCAGATGTTGGAAAGATAGGTTTCATCCTTTAGTAGGCCTGCTGATAAAGATAAGGACATAAAGGACAAATTCAAGGAAATTAAAATGAGAAATTAGAAATTAAAGGCACAGTCTTATGCACAGTATTTAAAGCTCACACCTACAAATCAAACCAGGTTGATGTCGGCTTTTGACATAAAGGAGGGAAAGATGCAAATGTCCTTTGTAAAACCAATTGTACAACAGCCAAGGACATTAGCAGATTATAAAAAAATTGTTTTTGAGGTATTGGCAAGGGATATTCATCCGATTAAACAAATTTTATTCCCCAAACAGGCTGGAGAAATGATTTACTCCAACCTAACTGGAAAAGCCATAGTTGCCCATTAATTGCAGAATTCATTGGCCAATATCTCAGCTCAATATCAATTAGAGAAGGCCTCATCACAAGCCAAAGACACCAGAATTAAGTCTTTGGAAGACTTAATGATTGAATTGGGACATGATCCCAAAGACATCAAAGCCACTGAGTTACTAATTAAGAAGAAGAATGATGACATTGTAGCACTTAAAAAACAATTGAAAATACCTCAGCTGCAGCATCCCCAAACACTAGATGTCTTAGAAAACCAAACCAAACATGAAGAATTGATGGACCTAGTCCTAAAATTAAATGATCAGTTAAGGGAAACAGAGAAGGAATTAGACACTTTAATTCAATTGAAGCAAAGTGATATTTCCACTACATCTGTAAATGTCATCCTAAAAGTCCCAACAGCTACCCCTTCTACATTGGTAGCCTCATTGGCTCCCATAGCTCCTATGGCCACAACAGAATAGGTTTCAACACTGTCTACATTAGCAGCAGGTACATCAGATGAAGCAACAAAATTGGTTAGAGCTATGGAGGAAATGTTCATACAAGGTACAAAAATGAATAAGCTGAAAGAAAAGGTGACAAGCTTGGAAACTGATTGCAAGCTTGCCAAAATCATGCACAAGGAAGAAGTGCAAAAGGCTACCACAATGACTGAAAGAATAAAAGCCATGGAGAAGGACTTGACACTGAAAGAACCCCTTGGTCAAGATAAGGAACTGCTATGGGCCAATATCATTGACTTTGCCAATGATATTTGGCCATCTATTCAGGTAATTTTTGACCAGATGGATTTAATAAAGATTGCTACAGAAGCCATCCAAAGAGTGAAAGAGGAATTGGGAGAGATGCCCAAAGATTCCACTGGAATCATCCAATTCCTTAACAATAAAAATATATATGAGCTTCAAGAATTGGATATAGAGGATAGGATAGAAACAATTTTGGAGGTAAGGAAGGTCCTTTCCAAGAGAAACTTGATGTTAAACTTGGAAGACAAATGTCAAAATATGTAGGTAGCCATTGATAGATATATGGCTAAGTTTCAAATTTTGAGAGAGAAATGGTTACCCAGTCCCTTAGTCATAAATGGCAAGCTCATGACATAGCAGGATTACAACAACAAACTCAGAGCTAGCAAAAGACCAAGTGAACACATCTTCAATGAAGGCATTTCCAACAGGCAAAGTACTATACCAGATGTTTTAAAACTTGTTTTACCTCTAGCATGAGGTAAAACACTTGTTTGTCAATAAGCCTACTTTTTCCAAGTACACTGAGGCAGATGAAATATACAGAAGTATGTTAAAAATCCAATTACCTGATGCTGAAATGTGGGAAAAATTAACTGATTTACTATAAGAAAAATGCAATAAAAAGGTAAAAGTAAAATAGCCAGGTGAAAATATGAAGACAGATCAGTAGAGTCAAAGAGTATTAGTGTCAAAGTGTATCAAATGAAAGCCAGAAGTAAATGAAGCTTTCACTGTGAAAGATCAAACAACAAAGCAGCATAAAGGGCTAAAACCAAAACATAAAGGCCAGCAGTACTACAATAAAAGGGACAGCATGAAGTAGTTTGACAATTGTCTCTATCTTCTTGCAAGAGGATATTTTTATTCCCCAGATTAAATGTCAAGTTAGTTTGAGATATTTTGTAATAGACTTTTTGTATAAATACTTCACAATTCGAAGTATGTAGGGTGGATTCTTAGACATTTCTATAGAATTTTGATCAAAAAGATTGTAATGCTATTGTATCATTGACTGAGCCAGTAAGCTAGATTGATGAATAAAGACAATATATTCCACAGGATTCATGTGTTGGGCAAAGTGCAGACAAGCATTTTCTATGTTATCATTATCTTTCTTAAAGTTTTTCCATAATCTTTAATGTATTTCTGAATCTGAATGCTATAACTAGAACAATATCTCAGAATTTGTTTAATTACACTCTGTTTTAACAGTTATGCATATAAATGTTTTCAACTGATATCTAAGTTAAGGAATTCTTAATTACTCCTTAGTTTAGGTTGTTTCTTGTTAATCCATATCAAAGGATTCTTAATTGCCCTTTTCTTTATATTACCCTCTATTCCTCATTTGTATCTCGGTCTTAGAACCTTTAATTTCTCTCTCACCCTGATTGAAACCATTTCACCCCCCTCTTCCAAAGACCTGCACTTTACTCTGCTAGCTTGCCCTTTGAACATTCTCTTTAGTGAGTTGATCTAGTTCTGTTGCCCTTCTGTTGACTCCATAGCCCAATGGTCTAAAGACATCATTCTATCCATCTGTTTCAAGGATCCCACCACCCAATCTTGACTATAAATAAAAAAAACCCCAGAACATTCATAACTAGCCTGAAATCCAAGAAAACAAAGCTAAATCATATAGAAAGAGCCCTCTCTGAGCCTAGGTTGGCTAGAGCCTGTGCTCCAAAGTTGGTTTGTGATTACCTCGGTCATTTTCTTCCTTCTAATAACTTCTAGAGAAATTTCTCAGTGATAACATAGTGGTGACTCCATTGGGGACCAACAAATCCTCAATCCTAATAAAGCTTTAAGAAAATTCTAAATCTACATTTTGAGCCTCTTAAAGTCATTTGTTAGAAGTTATTTTGAAAAAATCTCACAAAAACAATTAAAAATTTGAAATTTTGGCTTCTAGGAAGACTCATTTTACTATGGCCAATCCAGATCCGAACCTTGCCCCAGTAGTTGATAATCCCAACCTAATTTCAAGAAGATCTAAAAAAGAAGAAAGTTCTGTTAGCCAAATACCATTAGTTAAAGTTAACTCATGTCTTGATGAGTGGTTATTTTTAGAAGAACTTCCCTCTAATGTGTCATTTGATCTTTCATTATTTAGAACAAAATCGGAAAATGAAATCGATGAAACTGTTCTAGATCCAGATTTTATTACAAACCTTGAAGTTCAACAGGCCGACAAATCAATTGATGAATACATTCTGAAATCTCCACAATCATCCATTAATACTGCCACAACCCTTGAGCTTTCTGAACAATTGTCCATTACTTTGAGTTCACCATTATTCCCTTCAACTTTAACAATAATACCTTCTAAAGTCCATTATTCACCACCATTTATACCTACACTCACTCACCAACCTATCATTACTCATTCATCATCTACCAGTCTTGATTCTTCATCCACTACTACATCATCTCCAAGTACCTCAACCCCACATCTCAGCCTCTCCCAACTTACAGCAATGGCAAACTGATATGCTCCTCTTGTTTTACTTGCCCAACTTCATGCTATGCCTACAGATTATCAGAGCAAGATTTTCTTATTTGATGCTACTGGTCATTACACTACCCAGCAGCATGTGAACAAGATGTTTGACTTTTTTGAATTGCATGAAATAGATGAGGCAGATGTCCAAATGAGACTCTTTACCCAAACTCTAACTGGTGATGTCAAGAAGTGGTTTCCTACCAACCACATTGTAGACCTATCAAATTTTCAAAGATTATTTATTGATAGGTGGGAAAAGAAAAATAATCCCCTACAAATCCTTTCAGAATATGAGAATATTAGAAGGGGGCCTAATGAAACTGTTCAAGATTATTGCACTAGATTCAATAATATATATAACGCAATCCTAGTTAACCTTAAACCCCCACTTGACTTAACATTAATAGATTTCCCTGATGGTTTTGACACAGATATGGCATACCAACATAGGGAAAGAAACCCCCCAACATTAGAAGAAATGCAAAGTGTAGCAGTTAGTGTAGAAGCTAATTTGTTAGCTAAAAGGGCTAGAGTCAGAAATGAAAGGAGAGAAACTGCAAAGGATGAAACTTCACCATATGACATTAAAATAGATAGTTTAGCCAAAAGTATGGAAATATTAATGGATAGAATAGAGAATGTGGAAAGGAAACCTCAATGGGATAACCAACAAGCACCTCCAGTTAAGATCCCAAATTTTATAAAAAACCAAAACATTGGGAAAAATGGACCAGATCAGAACAGTAGGCCTCCTTTTCAAGAAAATTATGCAGAGACATCCCATCCAGAAAGTCAAAAACAAGATACACAAATTAACCTAATGGGAATAAATGATGGGGACACTGTTTTTCTAACCCAATATGAGCAGGAACTGTATATGTTGCAGCAATTACAATTACAGTCTAGGGAATCATCTGATTACAAACAGGGATATGATTCTCCCATATTTGAAGTTCATAAACAGTACAACCTAAGAACCAAAAATAATGTTGATGTCCCTGACCAAACCAAGAAAACAGTACAAAATCAACCCAAGAAAATAAAAGAAGTCCTTATTTCGAAAATCCTCCAAATTCTCCCTAGGGAAAACCCAAAACCTTCTAGCCCCGCAATTGTAGAAATAAGATCTAATCAAACTTTTTTTGATCAACCATCCACTTTAATTTCACCTAAGGAACCAGTGGACAAAGCTCAAAACATTAGATTTGAAAATCCACATAAGGAGGTCCCCAATAAAGGAAAAGAAGACAAGCATACTCAAATCCCTGCTGCAAAAATTCAAAACCTTGAAACAAAAAAAGTCTCTTTTCCATTCAATTTGGGAGAAATGATAGCAAAGCTAAAGATTTCAGTTCCCTTAACAGAACTAATAAAAAATGAAACTTATAAATCACAGATAACCTAGACCTTAAACATTGCAGAAAGTGAGGATTCAATCAACTTATTTGATGACCAACCAGAACTCATATTTGGTCCAGATGTTAATGGCAAACCATTAGAAGGAGGAGTTCCACCTTTTTTCATTAGCCTTAGTATCCATGACAAAATTCTACACAATGCAATGTTGGATTCTGGGGCCTCTCACAACTTAATGCCCAAATCAGTGATGGAGAAATTAAACCTAGACATTACAAGGCCTTATAAAGACTTATTCTCATTTGACTCCAATCAGGTAAAGTTTCTAGGATTGATTAAAGACCTGTGTGTCACTTTAGTCCAATATCCTGCCAAAAGAATCCTTATTGATATTGTAGTTGCTGACATCCCACCAAAGTATGGCATGTTTTTGTCTAGATCATGGGGAGCCAAGCTTCAAGGATCCTTACAAATAGATATGTCATATGAAACAATCTTTGTTTTTGGACAACCTAAGAAACTATACCGAGAAACCTTAATGAAATATATGGTAAGTAGCCAGGATCGGTCTCAAAACTTTCCCATATACTCCTTACGCTCAGATATCGATTCTATAATGTTGATCAAACACAAGACAAAATAGTACTAATACAGAACCAAAAGAAATTGCAGTTTCTACACAAAATGAAACAGACCAGACTACAGAACTATTCAATCAACAAGATGGTCAAATTGTTATAAATAATCAAAAGTTTTTGTATTCAAGCTTCTGTGATCCATAATGAATTAAACAAAGTCTTACGGTAGAAATCACATGACATTTTTTTTTTTTGGTCGACACATTTCAAACCAACAAGTGTGGTTCATCATCATCTTGTCCTCATGATGAACCACACTTGTTGGTTTGAAACACGTCGGCCAAAAAAAAAAAAAAGTTCTCTCATGTGATTTCTACCGTAAGACTTTGTTTAATGAAAAGTTTGTTGCACTAGATACTGTAAATATAGAACATTAGATGTTATGGAATTTAGAATTTGATGGATCAGTCAATAGGTTAGGAGCAGGAGCAGGAGTGTGGATATATAATTTGGAAAATCATTACTCACAAGGCCATGCATATAGATGAATTTTAAATGTACCAATAATATGGCTAAGTATGAAGCATTAATTTTAGGTCTTAAGTTATTTAGGAATATAGGAGCCAAAAGAGTTTCTATCATGGGAGACTCTGAACTAATTGTAAAACACATTGATGGTGTATATATGACAAAGGACCCTATATTAAGTTGTTATAGGGGAAATATCATAGAAATACTTAACACTTTCCTAGAATCAAGGCTTGCAGTAATTCCTAGAAAACATAACACGCAAGCCCATAGTTTAGCAATGTTTGCTAGCACCTACAAATTACCCTTCCAACCCAACCATCAGTACATGGCTGAAGTTAGGCATAGACCTACAATTCCAGACAATTTGAAGAATTGGCAAAAATATTATGATGATAAACAAATAAATGAATTTTTAATTTCAGAAGAAGAGTTTACTAATAACGATATAGATATTGATACATCAATAGATCCTAACACTAAGGATGAGATAGAAATAAGTGAGATAGAAGGTGACGAAATAGATAGACTCAACCCAACTAAATTTACCAAATTAGATGTAGATAACTTAGAGAAAATTGAGATTGATGAAATAATCGGTGAAGAAACCGAAGTAATTAATCTCAAGGATAACTTCTTACCAAGGGATTAACCCCTCTGGAAGATTTATTTGATTCAAATGGTGTTTCTAGGAAACCTAAAATGGAACCTTCAAGGTCTGATATAGAGGAATGTAATATAGGTACCGATGAAAATCCTAAACTAATCAAACTTTCAAAATCATTACCCCCAACTAAAAAAGTGAAATACATTGAGTTGTTGAAAGAATTTCAGGATGTCTTTGCTTGGAGTTATGAGGACCTCAAATCCTATGACACCAACATCATCCAGCACATAGTTCCTATTAAAGAAAATCAAAAGCCTTTCAAACAAAAACTCAGAAATATTAATCTTGTCGTATTACCTGCAATTGAAAAAGAAATTCAGAGGATGTATGATGCCAAAATAATTGTACCAATCAGATTTTCTAATTGGGTCTCAAACTTGGTGCCAACTAGAAACAAAACTAGCGAGATCAAACTTTGTGTGGATCTCAGAAACCTCAACAAAGTGTCACTAAAAGACAATTACCCTCTCCCCAAAATGGACCACATTTTACAGAGAGTTGTTGGATCAACCAGAATCTCATTATTGGATGAGTTTTCTGGTTACAATCAAATCTTGTTTCATCCAGATGACCAACGGAAAACTTCCTATACTACTCGTTGGGCCACATTTATGTATGTTAAAATGCCTCTTGGGCTAATGAATGTAGGAGCCGATTTCCAGAGGGCTCTGGATATAGCCTTTGCAAACGAAATTCATGATTTCCTTGCGATATATTTAGATGATATTACTGTATTTTCAAAATCTAACAATCAACATTTGGATCATCTAAGGAAAGTTTTTATTAAATGAAGGAAATTTGGAATCCCCTTAAACCCCAAAAATTCCTTGTTTGGGTTAGAAGAAGGAAAGTTGTTAGGTCACATAATTTCAAAAGATGGTATAAGAATAGACCCTGCTAGAATAGAAGCCATCCTACAAATAAAATACTCTAGGAACATTAAAGAGTTACAAGCTTTCTTAGGAAAAAATAATTTTCTTAGAAGATTTATATCTTATTTGGAAGAGTTAATTAGATCACTAACCAACATGTTGAAAAAGGACTCCACGATAAAATGGACTGTTGAGGCTAAAAAATCCTTTGAAAACATTAAACTAGCCTTGACTAAAACACGTTGTTAATCAGTCCTAAATTTGACAGAGATTTCAACTTGTTTTCATTTTCTTATTAACACACAATTGTTGCAATTCTATTGCAGAAAAATGACGAGGGATATGAACAACCCATTGCTTTCTTCAAAAAAGCCCTAAGAGATGCCACCTTGAAATATAATATAATGGAAAAACAAGCCTTGGCTTTAGTCAAAGCCATTAAGAATTTGAGGGTATACATCTTATATTCTCATATAGTAGCCTACGTTCCTAATTTAGTAGTTAAAGACATCCTAACTCAGGATGGTCTTTATGGAAATAGGGGAAAGTGGATTGCTACTATTTTACAGTATGATGTAGAAATCAAACCTACTAAGTTAATCAAGGGCCAAGGTTTAGCCAAACTCATGGCTTAATCAAACTGTCAGGCTTTGGATATAAATGCTATTGTAGAAATAGATAATGAAGAGGAGATAGTGACTCCACTAATCAGCCAAGCCTTTATTGAATCACCTTGGTATGCTGATATTATTTATGTTTTGCTGAATTTACAAGCTCTTCTTGAATTATCTAGGACTAAAAGTAGGTATTTGAAGATGAAATCCTTGAAATTTTGTATATTAGAAAATGCTCTATTTTGGAGAGATCCTGAAGGTATTCTTCTAAATTGCTTATTAAAAGATGAGGCTGACAAGATTTTGCAAGAGCTTCATGTAGGTGACTATGGAGGACACCTTGATTGGAAGACCACTGTAGATAAAATCCTTAGAGTTGGTTTCTACTGGCCTACCTTGTTTGTTGATGTCAAAAAATATGTGACCTCCTGTCACAACTGCTAAATTTTTTAGGGGAAGAAAAAGCTCTTACCTTTACCCCTCAAGCCAATCTCTGCAGAAATACCTTTTCAACAATGGGGTTTAGACTTCATTGGTGAAATTCACACACCCTCCTCTGCCCAGCACAAATGGATCCTCACAGCCACAGACTACTTCAAAAAATGGATAGAGGCCATACGTTCAAGACAAGACATAGATACTGTTATCATAACCTTCCTTGAAACCAGTATTCTATCAAGATTTGGATGTCTAACTAAGCTCATTATTGATAATGCAGCAACCTTTAAATCCAAAAGAATGATAGGTTTTTGCAATAAATACCATATCACCCTTGGCCATTACACAACCTATTACCCTCAAGGTAATGGACTAGTAGAATCCTCAAACAAAAGCCTAGTAAACATCATCAAGAAGTTACTAGAGGACAATAAGAAAACTTGGAACAAAACGCTAATCAATTCCTTATGGGCAGACAGATTGACTACCAAGAAATCAATTGGTACTTCTCCCTATCAACTAGTTTATGGAATGGAAGTTGTCTTTCCATCCTCTTTGGGAGTACTAGTAATGAATATACTTCAAGAATTGTAGGTTGAACCAAATAGTATCCAAAGAAGAATAAACCAAACTATTCACCTACAACAAACCAAAGAAGAGGTCTATGTCAGGTCTCAAGTTGTGAAGGAAAAGATTAAAAAGATTTTTGATAAGAGAACCAATGCTAAATATTTCTACATTGGTGACAAAGTGCTTAAGTGGGATTCAAGGAGGGAAGACAATGACAAACATGGGAAATTAGATTTCCTATGTAAAGGTCCCTATGTCATTTATGCTTACAAAGGAAATAATGATTTCTTCTTGAGAGAAATTAATGGTACAGATGCAGAAGGATGGCCAATGAATGGTCGAATACTAAAACATTACTTTGAACCAAGTTACTAATTTTCATTTCCCATTTGTGCATAATTTATTTACAAAGACTAGCTTGGATTGGATGGTGATATTTGAAGTTGAAGCCCGAAGAGAAGGCCCTGAGCTTCAAAAAGATTTACTGTCATAAGTATCAATAATGTAGATTCACAGAAGGACACTTTGCAAGGTAACATCAGCAACAATTCAAAGGCTACTGATCTTTCAAGTTCTTGGCATTTCACTAGAAAATGCCATCCCCAAGTGGAGCCACTGTTAGGTTCCTATACCAATAGGAGTCATAATTTTGAATGACTAAGGTTAAGCCTTGTAATATTGTACATACCTTTGCTTTCTACAAATGTTTTCCATATTAAAAATTAAAAAATGTAAAGAGGGTATGTCCTAAAAGAAATATCAAAGGACAAAAATAATAAGAGAAGGTCAAAAAATGAAAATATATGAACCCCAAAAACAAAAATATACCATGAAAGTGTGCAAGTCTATATGCCACAACTATTTACTTTTATGCACAATAAATTATGATTGTGTGAAGCTTGTTATTCATGCCACAATCCATGGTAATCAAACTATTTAATCTTGGTTATTTCATGCTTTGAATTTTATGTTTATAGTTAGAGGATAAAATCTGACCAAACAATTTAATCTTGGCAAATCATTAGATAGGTAGAGAAAATAAAAGGAGCCCATCAGTTTAATCTGAGCCCTTAGATGATATAAGGTTAGAATTAGATATATTAATTTTTAAAAGAAAAATGGATGATAAGGGTTTTCTAGTCTAAATGCACCCAAATAAAATGAAGAAAAAATGTTAGGGTAAGTAAGGGGTAAGTAGAAGAAAGGTTGCTGAAATATAAAGTTGATTGGATCAAAACACATGCGTCATGCTTAGACACATATTTCAATATGTATGATCAATAATGGAACCAAAAGCAAAGGTTTTCAAGTTAATGTGCTTAATCCCCCCTCATTCATTTTTCCCCTTACTTACTAATTTCCCATCCACAAGTATGTTCTAGTACTTTAAATCCTTCAAGTCAAAGAGGCTCAGAGCATTTCTCTGACTTTTGGTGGGACCAGACCCTCGGATTAATGACATATGGACATCAAGTGTTAGAATCCCCTTCATAAAATTCATTTCCCTACATTACCCTAATAAAACCCCTTTTCCTAAGGATAAACTTCATTTGCCTAGGAAAAGTAAAAAACCCCCATGCTAAATTCTATTTCATTCAAAAAAACCCACAAAAGTGTTTTATCCTAAGTATCAAATGTATGTGAATAAAATGTGCAAATTTTACATTATGCTAAGGGTATGCTCACTCCGCTCATTTCATATTAATTTTTAACTTAATTATATAAATCCCCCAATATACTTTTTCATGTATATTAAATAAATATCCTAAATAAAATATCCCAACCCTTAGTTTTAAATATAAACTATACCATTTACCCCATATCCTGACAAAACAGATAAGTCCCTTCACTAAACCTCGCCCAATTGATTAAATCTGTGATTAAGTCTTAATTAATCCCAAACTACTGAATTTTAAATCGCTAGCCCCCCCCCCCCCGACACCACAGCTCTTATTACCTGCGCACTTCCATCACTCGATTGCCATCCAATCACCATCTCCCTCATCTGACGGTTCATAGCCATATTGGCCGCGCCCAACAGCCGACCTTTACTCACCCAATAAGGTGGTTTTCCCCAACCCCCCAACTACTACGTGCCAAACGTGGAGGTAGATTGGGTGACCCCTCCAAAATACCACTTCCTCCATAAAAGCGGTGTGATGGCCTGGGAAACCACCTACCCACTCAACCTGATAAACCACCTACTATTCATTCATAAAATTGCTCGCCAAAAAGTGAACGTTGCTTGATAAAAATGCTGAGAAGCCCTTTTTCGTCCTTTTTCGCTCGAGCTCTTTGAAAACCCTTGCAAACCAGTGCGACATCTGCAAACCTGAAAACTACCAATTAACCCCATTTCAACCCTCAAAGAAGCTGTGGAGACCACCTTCAAAGCTCTCAGAGCCCTTTCAACCTTCCTTGATCGTCTAGAACACCAGTTTGAAGTCAATTCACCTAAATTTTAGGTATCTGTGAATGAATTACTAGATGCCCTTTCAAAATTTGAAAACGTTCACTATTAAAGTGCTTTAATTAATTAAAATTAATTGAAAAATAATTTCAAGTTAACACAACATACCCAATCTCTTCTCAAAGTTTCCAAATTGCCTTCCAACCCTCTAATACTACCCTACACTACCAAATTCATATCCACAAGAATTGAATTATGGTTGCCCCTGTCACCATGGATGTCAAACCTATCACACGTCCCCATTTGGACCTAGACCACCTTCCCCTAGCAGACAGGGATTTCCAAATCAGAGATACAAGTGCACATGAAGTCCTGCTCATAATTCACTGTTTGAGCAAAGACAGATATTTGAACCATTCTGATCACATTGGCCTTTGGGACTCCAATTTGCCCAAATACCAATTTCCCAAAGTACATATTCTTCCTAAAATTCTCCATATGTGTCATGCATGTTACATTCCCATCTAGAGAGCTATAATGTCCCCTGACCAAAAAGTCATGTTTACCATCATAGCTAAATCAATCAATGAGATGCTACAAGTCCAACTAGGTCCAAACCTAACCACACTCTCAATTGGAGATTTTTTAAACTTATACATCAAGATGAGTCCATCTATACTAGCTCAAATATTTCAAACTTCATGAATTTTTCGATGTGCTTATCCTGGCCTTCATGTCCATTTTCACCTAGGAAAGCCTCTTGCTACTGTATACAATTATGCCCAGTTCATAGCTGAAAGGATGCATGAATAGTTTACTAAAATGGACAATAAGAGAGTATTCAAATACTCATTTGTATTGTACCACATGTTTCTATATTACTAGTCAGACATATTTCCCTTTACCCTCCAGAAGCTTGATACTAGAGGCCAACCCAGGTCTGTCATATTTTGGACACCACTTTTCCACAAGTATTCATCACCATACACTTATACGGACTTCATTGACTCTTTTGTCCATCCAGCCATGACCATGCTGACAGGAAAGCCTCCACCTAGATTAAGTCAGGATATCAAAAGAGTCCTCTAGTTGTCTAAGCAAAGTAAAGTGGGAGATTGGTACCTTTTCCAAAACCACACTGAGATAAGAATCTATGGGTGCTAGCTTGCCACATAAAAACTCCCCAAATACCTCCCCATGAGGTTATTTTCTCTAGAGTATTATAGGCAAATAATGAACTCTGATGAAGTCAATTTTGTATCGGCGAAGAAAAGAACTCAATTCAAAGTCAAAAATCAGTTAGGCCCTTTCATTTGCAACCCTAGAGAAGAAGGGCAAGAGGCAAATCTGATTCTGCAACAGATGAAATTTCCAACTGTTTCATGTGGAGATATGACCCTCAAGGGTTTATGACCAGAATTAAACAAAAGGTAAAATTAGGGCCTTACATTTATCATCCCATACCATAGATTGAAATATATGAAAATCAATCTGATTGGTTGGAGAACACTCTTGTGGACAGGGATAGTACAAAGGTAGATGTGGAAAATACCTTATGTGATTTAGAAAGATAGCTTGATGAAAGATCGTTTCTAAAGGTACTTGAAAAACAAGAAAGAACCATGAGCACCCCTCCTATTATGCGGACTCCTCAGAATGAGGAAAATAAGCCTAAAAGGAGTAGAGAGGAAGCCTCTAGCTCACGTATCAACACTTCAAATGTGCAGTATGAAGCTAGTCAGAACAAGAGACCAAGGCTCAATCCTATTTCAAAACAGGAAGACACAGAGGGCTCAACACAAGTAACTGATACTGAGCTAGACATAAGTAAAGGCACAGATCCATCTGAGGAAACATAGGAGCCATCCACATCTCAGACTCAGATGTTGGAAAGACAGCTCAGTGTAGAATTTTCATCCTTTAGTAGGCTTGTTGATAAAGATAAGGAAATAAAGCACATATTCAAGGAAATCAAAATGATAAATGAGAAATTAAAAACACGATCTTATGCACAGTATTTAAAGCTCACACCTACAAATCAAACCAGGTTGATGTCAGCTTTTGACATCTAGGAGGGAAAGATGCAAATTTCCTTGGTAAAACCAACTATACAATAGCCAAGGACATCAACAGATTATAAAAAGATTGTTTTTGAGGTATTGGCAAGGGATATTCATTCCATTGACCAAATTGAATTCCACAAATAGGATGGAGAAATGATTTACTCCACGCTAACTGGAAAATCCATAGCTTCCCATCAATTGTAGAATTCATTAACCAATATCTCAGCTCAATATCAGTTAGAGAATGCCTCCTCACAAGCCAAAGACACTAGAATTAAGTCTTTGGAAGACTTAGTGATTGAATTGGGACATGATCCCAAAGACATCAAATCCACTGAGCAACTAATTAAGAAGAAGAATGATGACATTGCAGCACTTAAAAAACAATTGAAAATACCTCAATTGCAACATCCCCAGGCACTAGAAGTCTTAGAAAACTAAACCAGACATGAAGAATTGATGGACCTAGTCCTAAAATTAAATGATCAGTTAAGGGAAATAGAGAGGGAATTGGACACTTTAATTCAATTGAAGCAAAGTGAAATTGCCATTACATCTGTAAATGTCATCCCAATAGTCTCAACAGCTATCCATTCTACATTGGAAGCCTCATTGGCTCCCATAGCTCATATGGCCACAACAGAACTAGTTTCAACATAGTCTACATCAGTAGCAGGTACATCAGATGAAGCAGCAAAATTGGTTAGAGCTATGGAGGAGATGTCCATATAGGCTATAAAAATGAATAAGGTGAAAGAAAATGTGACAAGCTTGGAAACTGATTGCAAGCTTGCCAAAATCATGCACAAGGAAGAAGTGCAAAAGGCTACCAGAATGACTGAAAGAATAAAATCCATGGAGAAGGACCTGACACTAAAAGAACCCCTTGAGGAAGATAAGGAACTGCTATGGGCCAATATCATTGACTCTATCAATGATATTTGGCCATCTATTCAGGTAATGTTTGAACAGATAGATTCAATAAAGATGGCTACAGAAGCCATCCAAAGAGTGAAAGAAGAATTGGGAGAGATGCACAAAGATGCCACCAGAATCATCCAATTCCTTAATAGTAAAAATAGATATGAGCTTCAGGAATTGGATATAGAGGACAGGACAGAAACAATTTTGTTGGTAAGGAAGGTCCTTTCCAAGAGAAACTTGATCTTAAACTTGGAAGAAAAATATCAAAATGTGTAGGTATCCATTGATAGATTTATGGCTAAGTTTCAAATTTTGAGAGAGAAAGGGTTACCTAGTCCCTTAGTCATAAATGACAAGCTCATGACAGAGCAGTATTACAACAACAAACTCAGAGAGCTAGCAAAAGACCAAGAGAACACATCTTCAATGAAGGCATTGTCAACAGGCAAAGTACTATACCAGACATTTGAAAACTTGTTTTTCCTCTAGCATGAGGTAAAACACTTGTTTGTCAATATGCCTACTTTCTCCAAGTACACTGAGTTAGATGAAATATACAGAAGTATGTTAAAAATGCAATTACATGATGTTGAAATGTGGGAAAAATTGACTGATTTACTATCAGAAAAATGCAGTAAAAAGGTAAAAGTAAAATAGCCAGGTGAAAAGATGAAGACAAATCAGCAGAGTCAAAGATTATCAGTGTCAAAGTGTATTAGATGAAAGCCATAAGTAAATGAAGCTTCCAACGTGAAATATAAAACAACAAAGCAGCATAAAGGGCTAAAATCAAACCATAAAGGCCAGAAGTACCACAATAAAAGGGACAGCATGAACCAGTTCAATAGATATCTATGTCTTCTTGCAAGAAGATATTTTTATTCCCTAGATTAATTCTCAAATTAGTTTGAGATATTTTGTAATAGACTTTTTGTATAAATACTTCACAATTCGAAGTATGTAGGGTGGATTCTTAGACATTTCTATGGAATTTTGATAAAAAATATTGCAATGCTATTATATCATTAACTGAGCCACCAAGCTGGATTGATGACTAAAGACAAGATATTTCACAGGATTCATGTGTTGAGCGAAGTGCTGACAAGTATTTTCTTATGTTATCATTATATTTCTTAAATTTTTTCCACAATCTTTAATGTATTTCTGAATCTTAATGCTATAACTGGAACAATATCTCAGAATTTGTTTAATTACACTCTGTTTTAACAGTTATGCATATAAATGTTTTCAACTGATATCTAAGTTAAGGAATTATTAATTTCTCCTTAGTTTAGGTTGTTTCATGTTAATCCAGATCAAATGATTCCTAATTTCCCTTTGCTTTTGATTACCCTCTATTCCTCATTTATATCTCGGTCTTAGAACCCTTAATTGCTATCTCACCCTAATTGAAACCATTTCACCCCCGTGTTCCAAACACCTGCACTTTACTCTGCTAGCTTGCCCTTTGAACATTCCCTTTACTGAGTTGATCTAGTTCTGCTACCCTTTTGTTCACTCCATAGCCCAATTGTCTAAAGACATCATTCTATCCATCTGTTTCAAGGATCCCACCACCCAATCTTGAATATAAATTAAAAACCCCTAGAACATTCATAACTAGCCTAAAATCGAAGCAAACAAAGCTAAATCATATAGAGAGAGCTCTCTCTGAGCCTAGGTTGGCTAGAGCGTATGCTCCAAAGTTGGTTTGTGGCTACCTCAGTCATTTTTTTTCTTCTAATAAATTTTAGAGAAATTTCTGACTAATAACAAGTCGGGTATTGGTCGTGTAGTAATTCGCACGAGATTGTGTGATAGTCGTTGGATCATGCGAGATTGATCAACGATGGAGATCGGCCAAGCTAGTTGGTATGCAGGTGATGTGATAGCCATTATATCAAGAAAAACAGATCGACAGTGGATATTTGGAGCGCCTAAAGTCAAACGTTGAAATGAATATGCGACACTTGGTTAATGGCGATTGGTCAGGTATTTTATGGATTGAACGGTAAGGAGATCTACAGGTATAATTTGATTAAGATGTGATCTATTGGTTTTTGCATATATTATGCATGAAGAAAGTGTTGAAAGAAATGAGAATATAGAGATATTATTACAGAAAGATAACGATGAAATCAACCAAGTACTAAATCAAGATGACAAACTCCAAAGCTCATGCGAGAACTAGAAATTTGTGTTTTTGGGGTTTCTGAAGGGTCTCTTCCTCAAGTCATGGTCCCAGAGGGAGGAGGTGAGGCCGAGACACCTACTGATAACCTTATAGGGATAGTTTTCTCCTTTCTAACCTGCTAATTTAAAGAAGGCACAAATGGAAGCAAGCTAAAGCATAACCAATCTACGCTACAATGTTGTAATGGAAATGCAGCTACGTAAGCAAATGAACGATTAAACCATGAATCTATGTGCTACACTGTTGTAATGGAAATGCAGCTACTTAAGAAAATGAATGATTAAACCATGAATCTATGCGCTACACTACTGTAATGGAAATGCAGCTGCTTAAGCAAATGAACGATTAAACCATGAATCTATGCTAGCATACATGTACAATAAAGAGGAGCCTTAGCTGCTATGGTTGGGCCCTAACCCAAGAGCTTCAGCCCTTGGAGTTAACTCAGTGTTGGCTCAAAACAAAACTCATTCTTATTATCAAAACAATGGATTGCATAAAAAATTGTCACAAGTCTTGTTGCTTGAAAATAAAGTAGAGTTTTACAATCAAAAGTCTGAATCCTACTGAGGTCCTAGGCCTCTCTACTTATACATTTGAAGTCTCCAATGAATTCCTTAAAATTAGGGAGGCTCAGCTCCCAACCTAGAGATAAAATGGTGCTTTGACTTTCACTAACTTGACTGCCTTCTAGTCCTCATGATTTGGCTATTTGCAATCCGAGATGATGGAGAAATATTCGAATGGAGGAGTAGTAAATGAGGAGGATTTACCTCCTATAATTCTTCTCCCTTGTCCCATTCAAGTTTTGACCAAGGTCTTTGCCAAAATTCCTTGCTTTTATCCTTAAATCCTACATTAAATGCACATTAGACCACAAAGAAAAATATCCAACTTCAACTCATCTCATAAAAAAAAAATATAATCAAAAGTATGCAATAAGTTGTGAGAATAATTTGTTTGACTAAGCTAGGAGGTGAATTAAGGCCCATATAATTACCCAATGATGATTCTCATCATCACCCCCCTACTAAAAGTGTTGCTCATCCTCTGAGTAACTTGGTCAATGTCCATGTCCTTCATGGCTTTGGTAGCCTCCCTGACATCCCATGCCTCTACTATGGTCTCTTCTTCTTGTTCATAGAAGCCTTCTTTCCTTTCTACTTCTTCCCACTGCCTCTTTTCCTCTTCTTCTTTTCTCCCTTCTAGCATCCCTAGGAGTAGTGGTGGACTGAGTTTTAGGCCTATCCAATTGACCTTCAACCATTGCATTGATTGCTTATACATAGGTGTGCTATTGAGTGCCTCTCTTGACCTTTGAGGGGAGTGATATTCTCTAATCTTCAAGTTGTGTGGCAGTGTGTTCCATCTCTTGAAGCAGGCATGTATACTATCACCTCCTAGCAGCATAAACATATCCTCAAAATGTGAAATTGCTTGCTCTTGGGCACCAAGATATCTAGCTACCAGCTGAGGATCATTTGCAATTAGATTATGGGTGTTGATTAGGATCTTGGGATTTGGTTGTTCAGCAATAATGAAAAGAGGTTCATTCTTCTCTCTAGCCAATATTCTTTTCATCTCTACAGACCTTGACTTCTCATGGTTCATCCACGATGCCAAAGCCATTAATTGTAGATCTCCTAGCTTGGCATTGGATGCCAAACATTCATGTCTGTGAGGGCCTTGTTGTACAAGTAAAACTTAGCCATTTTGGTCCTATCCTCTAGTGTACTTTGATCACAAAGATCAATAAACTGCTTATAGTCCTGAAATGGCATGGTGCCCCTTTGTGCTACTGTTTTAATCTAAAATTGCAGCCATTGTTCTATGAGGTAAAGAGCATAGGATTTAGCTGGCATTCTACACTGGATGGCCTCCAAGGAGAGGCTGGCCATACATGCTAGTTGGTTTTCCATTTCCTACAGCTATCCCTTCAGCCATGCATTTTCCCTCTCAAGTTGATCTCTCATTATTGCTTCTCTGTCCCTTAGTGTAGGGGAATCTTCAATCTCAATAGGGACTTTTGTTGATATTTGTGGCTTCCCTTGTTTGATTCTTGTGCTCTTTCTTGTTCTAAAATATAGAGGGGTTTTCCTTACTTCTTCTTCTAATGGTAATGAACTAGCAGTTGGACTTTGGAGTAGGTGTTCAATTAAGTCATCCTCATCTTGTTGTCCTCCTCCTATGGTTGCTTCCAAAGCATAAAGTTGGGCTGAATAAGCCTCATCTTCCTCCTCCTCCTCTAACCATAAAGGTAAATCATGCTCTAAAGAAGGTTGAGCAAGAGGGTATAGGACTAATTGCTTAGACATATGCCCATTCTTGATGGTCATATTCCCAGCTCTGCAACTAATGTAAGCATCAGTTGTGGACAAACATGGCCTCCCAAGGATGAGAGGGTAACTAGTAAGCTTAGCCTTAGTCTGGAGAACTAGAAAATATGCAAGGTACTCCCAGGAGTCAATGGAGACCATCACATCCTAAACAATTCCCTCAGGAGTGACTATGGAACACTCTGCAAGTTGCAAAACTGTTGTGGTCTTCCTCAATGACCCTTGGAGGTTGAGATTGAGCATGGTGTCCTTCGTCATCATATTAATGGCAGCCCCAAGATCGATCAGAGCGTGTGGGATGATGGTGCCATTGATGTGCACATCTACTACAAGGCTTCTAGGGTCCAAATATTTCATACATATTACCTGCCCTAGCATTACGTCAGACAGCTTCCCAATGACATTAATGGTAGGGGCATCCCTTTTTCTTCTTCCTAGATGCTTGAAGAATTTATCCTTAATCAACTTATTGTAAATGGGAACATCATTTATTGCTTGGAGAAGGGGAATCTTTACACATAGATTTTTCAATTCTCCCAAAAGTTCAGTTTCTTCTAGGGTAGGCTAGAGTGGTTGGGCTAAGCTCTCAGGAAAGGGTGGATTTACTTTAATGTTTCTTTTCTCTCTTTCTTCCTCAACCTCCCTATGTTGAGAGGGAGGTTGGTTATCTGGGAGAATTCTCCCAGATCTTAGGTTGATCTCCTAGATTTCTACAGCATAAGGTAGGTATGATGTCTCTTCATTGTATACTTGTTGCGCCTGCCTATTATTCAGGTTCGGATTTGGCTGGGTAGGCATATGGGGTTGCTTGGGTGGAGCAGAGTGTAGGAGTTGTGGTTGAGTAGGTCGTGGAGGCAATACAACTAGAGCATTGTTGTATTGGGGCCTCCACCCCTCGTGTGGGGTATTCCACTGAGCTTGTGGAAGCACATAAGGTTGAAATGATGGGTTGGCTGGCTGGGAATGATACTGAGATGCATAGAACCAAGGAGGGGGTGTATACCAGGAAGGATGAGTAGGGGGTCCCCAAGAAGGTATAGCTATGGTTTGGTTGGGGTGCTAATATGCATGGGATGACCCTTGCATACCCTGCTGGTATGGTCTAGGCCCAGGAGGTCTCCTTTGGTTGATGTAACAAAGCTACTCAGTGACCCTTTTAGCTCCTTGATATATGGCTTTGAGTCCAAGTAAAGAAGGCCACTTGTCTGTGGAGTGGATTTCTTCACAGATTGAGAAAATCTCAATGCAGTTCAATGGACATTTGTTCGTAGGATGCCTCCTGGTGCATCTAGGACAAAATATGGCCAAGGCTCTCTCTTCTTCCTCTTGCTTCCTTTTGATGTTCATGGTGTCCAATTTCAAGTCAAGGGTTTGCAGCATCTCACTTTTGAAATCTTCCAGCATATTTCCAATTTCACCCTTGATGGATGAGTTGGAAGATGATGCACTGGCCATAGGTTGACTACTCGTACCCTTTTTCCTAGCTACCCTAGAATGGTTTCTAGAGACTGTCTTGATATCCTCATAGGGTAATTGGGAGATATGTCCTCCTGCTAAAAAATGTAAGGTATCTAGAAGATCTTCCCTTACTCCTCTGGGCAGGACCAGCTTTAGTGACTCAGGGTCAAGTGTGCACCTAGCCCTTTTGTAATTGAGCTGGAATCTTTCTTCGTAGTCTTGTAAGGATTCATCGTGGCCCACAGTCATCCTGAAAATCTCTTATTTAGTATCCTTTGGCCTACAATAGTTCCTATATTTGTTGTTAAAATCTTGTTGCATTTGATCCCAAGTTGTGATGCTATCTCCAGGTAAACCCATGAACCAGTGCACTGCTACATCCTTGAGGGTAGATGGAAATAGTTTTAACTTTTGCTCATCATTTGTATAGTCATAGGTTCAGAATATAACATCAAACTCAAATAGGAAAGTTTCATGGTCCTCTATGCTTAGGCCATGGAATTGAGGTAGAGCAGAGGGGCTTACATTCTTCATCTTAGTGTCCCCATTGGTTTCCCTGATGGGGAAGGCACCCTCAACTCTCTCCCTATTCCATCTATCATTTTGATTTTTAGCCATTGGTTCAGTAGGAATGGGTTCTTCTTCTTCCTCTTCCCCTATAGGCTCTTCAAATATGTCATGTTTCTCACATAAAGGTTCCTCCAGTTCACAGCCACCGAAGAATAGAGAAGGTTGGTTGTTGGATGCAGTGGGGGTATTTGGCAAGAATTTCCCTAAATTGTTCCTATTCCTACGAGGCATGAAAGGAAATGTTTTTGGGGGCTTTTATAAGATTTTTTAATGCTGGAAAGTACTTTGTAGAAATGAAATTGTTGATTGAATGAAAACTACTGACAGAAAAAACTACTTGCTGAATTGAAATTATACTTGCAGAATGGAACTAAAAGCAGATAATGAGAACTGAGAGAAAGGAAGCTACTAAATTACTTTTGCAGAAATAAACTAATGGTAGAAAATTGAAGACTAGAAATAGAAGAAAAGAAAGCAGTACTCACATTCTACTCAGACACCTCCCCGACAATGGTGCCAAAAAGCGATGAGCTCCAATATTGCAGCAAGGATGCTGCAAATCCTAGGCTACCAGCTTTACTTATCAACCTGGGGTTCGTACAAACTTGGAGGTGTCAGTGTTATATGCACAAGTAGAAGTGAAGTTCTTGCTTGTTGTCACGTGTTCATCTGGCGAGAGACCTCAGGGGTTCCAAGCCAGACTTATGTAGAGTAAGAAGAAGATTGATTCTTTGATGGAAGAAGAGCAAATCTATTCTAAGAGAGCTACTCTACTACAGTAATGAAGAAAAAAAATGTAATGCTAAATCACAACATATCCTAATTAACCATTTAAACAGCTATGCTAAGCAAAATTGCTAAATCAACACTAACCTAATGCTGCTATCTAGGTTACAAAAGTAAAGAGCATCAAACCAAACTAATGTGTAAGCAAGGAAAATAGACTAAATATTTTTTCACTTTTCTAGTTTTTTTGATGATCGGATAGTGTTAGAGTCTGATTGAATAACCAAATTGAAACTCAAGAGTGGCAGCGTTTAAATGATATGCAGAAAACATTCGGGAAGGAATCAAGAAGAAGAGCGAGCAAAGATCAAAATCAGCGAAAGGAAGACATAATAAAGCAGCAATGCATAGGAAGATGAGTGGTGAAGATCTTATCGCAAGAGATTACATGAATAGAGGGATGAACAATATTAACGAAAGATAAGCAGCGGAGATCTTATCGTAGGAGATTGAATTAATAGATGATTCAACATGATTAATGGAAGATGAGTGGTAGAGATCTTATCGCGGAAATTAAGTGAATAGATGGATGGATCACATTAATTCAAGTGGCGACGGAAGGAAAAAAATGCACAGAATGGTGGAGCAGTCTTTGTAGGTGGTAATCACTTTCTCGCGCGCCCTCAAAGTTGTAAGTGGAATTCCTAAATTTTGTGTGATAGACTAAGTGAGTGACACGTAACATGAGAAAACCACTTTTCTCGCGTGCTCTTCAACGGATATCGGTCATGCAAGAATTCGTGTGAGATTGTGTGATAACCATTTGATCGTATGGGATTGATCAATGGTGGAGATCAGCCAAGCTGGTTGACGATCGGGTGACACGATAGCTGTTGGATCAAGTGAGGAAGATCGACAGTGGAGATCATCCAAGTTGGTTGTTTAGCGGGTGACGCGATAGCCATTGGAGTAGGCGAGGCACATCGATGGTGGAGATGTGGAGCACCATCTCGCGTGCCCTAAAAGTTGTAAGCAGAATTCCTAAATTTTTCGTGATTAGCCTGAGTGACACGTAGCACGGGAAAACCACTTTTCTCACATTCTCTCAGTCGGGTATTGGTCATGCAGTAATTCACACGAGATTGCATGATAGTCGTCAGATCATGTGAGATTGATCAATGATGGAGATTGGCCAAGCTAGTTGGCGAGTGGGGGATGTGGTAGTCGTCGGATCAAGCAAAACAGATCAACAGTGGATATTTGGAGTGCCTAAAGTCAAACATTGAAATGAATATACGACACGTGGTTAATGGTGATTGATCAGGTTTGTTATGGATTGAACTGTAAGGAGATCTATAGGTATAATCTGATTAAGATGTGATCTATTGGCTTCCACATATATTATGCATGAAGAAAGTGCTAAAGGAAATGAGAATATGAGTGGGATCTTATTACAGAAAGGTAACAATGAAATGAACCAAGTATAGAATCAATATGAAAAACTCCAAAGCTCAGGCGAGAACTAGAAATCTATGTTTTTGGGGTTCCTGAAGGGTATCTGCCTCAAGTCATGGTCCCAGAGGGAGGAGGTGAGGCTAAGACACCTGCTGAAAACCTTATGGGGATTTTTTTCTCCTTGCTAACCTGCTAATTTAAAGAAGACACAAATGGAACCAAACTAAAACATAACCAATATACACTACACTGATGTAATGGAAATGTAACTACATAAGAAAATGAATGATTAAACAATGAATCTATGCACTACACTATTGTAATGGAAATGTAGCTACTTAAGAAAATGAACGATTAAACCATGAATCTATGTGCTACACTAATGTAATGGAAATGCAGCTACTTAAGCAAATGAACGATTAAACCATGAATTTATGCTAGCATACATGTACAATAAAGAGGAGCCTTAGCTGCTAGGGTTGGGCCCTAATCTAATAGCTTCAGCCCTCAGAGTTAACTTAGTGCTAGCTCAAAACAAAACTCATTCTTATTATCAAAACAATGGAATACATCAAAAACTGTCACAAGTCTTGCAGCTCAAAAATAAGGTAGAGCTTTACAATCAAAAGTCTGAATCCTACTGAGGTCCTAGGCCTCTCTACTTATACATATGAAATCCCTAGTGACTTCCTTAAAATTAGGGAGGCTCGGCTCCCAAACTCGAGATAAACTGGATCTTTGACTTTCACTTGCTCAGTTACCTTCTAGTCCTCATGATTTGGCTGTTTGCACTCCGAGCTAATCAAGGAATATTCGAATGGAGGGGTAGTAAATGAGGAGGATTTAACTCCTATAATTCCTTTCCTTTGTCCCATTCAAGTTTTGACCGAGGTATTTGCCAAAATTCCTTTCTTTTATCCTTAAACCCTGCATTAAATTTACATTAGACCACAAAGAAAAATATCCAACTCTAACTCATCTCATAAACAAAATATAATCAAAAGTATGAAATAAGTTGTGGGAATAGTTGGTTTGACTAAGCTAGGAGGTGAATTAAGGCCCATATAATTACCCAATGATGAGGCTCATCACCATGTACAAGAACGCTCTCCAAAGACTCAAAGTTAATTGGATTGGCTTGAGACTCATTACACCACTGCTCTTCGGAATGTTGGAAGGAAGGAAGGAAGAGGAAGAAATAAATAAATGGGAGGAGATAGAGAGGAAGGCATGATTCTATGCACAGGAAGAGGAAACTATAGTAGAAGCATGGGATGTCAGGGAGGCTACTAGAGTAATGAAAGACATGGATATAGATTGAGTTTCTCAGAGGATGATCAACACTTTCAGTAGGGGGTGATGATGAGCCTCATCATTGGGTAACTATATGGACCTTAATACACCTCCTAGATTATTCAAATCAACTCTTCTCATAATTTCCTACATATGTTGATTATATTTTGCTTAATAAGATCAGTCAAAGTGAGATATTATGCCTAGTGGACTAATGTGCATCGATTGCAAGTTTTTGAGAGAAATTCATGGAAATTTTGGCTAATTAAGGGTTGAAACTCGAATGAGACAAGGAGGAGAGATTTTAGGGGATATATCCTCCTTATTTACTCCTCATTCATTCGAATATTCCTCCATCACATAATAATAGCTCGAAGTTACAAGTAGCCAAGTCATGAAGATCAAAAGGCAGTCGAGCTAGTGACAGTTAAAGAGCCAATTCATCTCAAGTTTGGCACCCGAGCCTCCCTAGATTTAAGGAAGTCATTCGAGACTTCATTTGTATAAATAAGAAGGCCTAGAGCCTCATTAAGATTCGAATTTTGGTTGTAAAAACACTAGGGATTTTCGAGTTCAAGACTTGTGGAAGACATTGTTATGTAATTTTCTATTTTGATAATGAGAATGAGCATTTCCTTGATCCAACACTTAGTTGACTCAGAGGGATGAAGCTCTTGGGTTAGGGTCCAAACCTAGTAGCAAAGGCTCCTCTTCTTGTATCTGTATGCTTAGTTGATTTTATAGATTAATGGTTGAATTGTCTTTAGCAACATTTCATTGCAAGTAGTTGTGGATTTGATTAGTTTGCTTCCATTTCTGCATTTATTTAGCATTAGCTTAGGAATATAAAGGAATATCAAGAAGGTTTTAATAGGTGGATTTGGCCTTACTCCTCCCTTCAGGGACCATGGTTGGAGGAAAGAACTCCAATGCAGCCCCAAAAAGAGAGAATTCTGATTTCTCATGGAATTTAGGGTTTTCTGTCACTTAGGTCATCATTTTCCTGGTTTTCAAGAATAGGATTTGATTATCATTTCTACTATCTTCAGTATTACATTAGATCTCATCAAGGTTTCATATTATTCTACAAGTTTTCCCATACATGAACTAAGCATATAGCTCATGCAATTATGTTTTCCTTAGTTAATTGAAATCCTTCTTGTTTACATGATTTATGGATAAATGTCAATGATTGATGCAGTGCAGGAGTTTTAGTAGCACATAGAGATTTCATGATCAGCAACCCCATCCTAACCTCATCCATCCATGTTTATCACTTTCTTTCACTAAGTCCCTCACCAAATTCCTCATTCCACAATAATACTTCTCCAAGCTTGTTGAGCAAATCCAACTATCTCACAACTTTGTTTTGCGCTCTGAAGGATTCCTAGGCACTCTGTTGCCTCATTTCACCCACCATTCACCTTCCCTAAGCCTTAAATCACCTTCCAAATCTCTCCTCTTGCTCTTAGTTTTATCCTATAGGAATACAGGGGATCTTATAGGAGCATTAGGAAATCTTGTAGGACGCATTAGGACATCATGTACGTTGACCTATAGTGGCCTGTTTTGAGGCCGAATTGTAAAAAAAACACCTAGGAAGCTAGGAAAGGACCACTACTTGCCTCCCAAGCCATCTGACCATCCACCATCATCCCTAACCCACCCGCCACATCACCAAAAGAAGTTAGCATTCACACTTTCACACAAAAAAGGACAAAAAGGAAAAAAGAGTTATTTTGTTCATTTACATGCACAATAGTAGAATGTTTGATGTTTCAAATTGCATGCATAGGGCAGTAGGATTGCCCATATGATAACTTAGCAATCTCTTGAGGAAAAGCCTCTTAGAAGTTAGATTAGATGAATGGTGTGTTTAAGAATTTGATTTTCAGTCTTTTCCTTACTGCAGTAGATAAGATTTCTTTTAGTGTAGATTTCCCTTTTCCTCATTGGTAATCAAGATTCTTCTGAATCAATAGAATTCTGGCTTGAAAAACCTTAGTGGTCTATCACCAGCTTAGCAATGACAAAGAGAGGACCCATCACATTTACTTGTGTATACGACACTGTCACCTCCAAGTTTGTATGAATCCCGGGTTGATAAAGTAAAGTTGGTAGCCCCAGGAGTTGCATCATTCTTGCTACAATACTAGTGCTCATCAAATGGATACTTAAAGTAATAATGACATCATGAACACTCAACATTCTCCCCTAAACTGGACATCAATGGTAACACATTCAAAATATAAGTCATGGTTTTCTTCTATGTTTTTTGTTGGATTTATTTTATCTAATTGTTGGGAATGAGTCCCCTATGGTCCATTTTGGGTTTAAAAGCCTAAGTTTTGGGGCAGAAAGACTGAATTTTATATAACGGAATGTAAATTATCTGTATTTTGTGGTCGATGAGCATGAAGATATCAAGAGTCAAAAAGGGTTTATGCCCTTAGTTTAGATAGGTTGTGTTGGCTTGATGAGATCTACGCTTGGTTTTCGGACCATGGGATTGTATAAAAAGGAGGTCTTAGAGGACTCTAAGATAGTTTATTTCATAATAGGAAGTCATAGATGGAGTCAGTGATGAGTCTATGAAGAGCTAAGAGCGAGAGCCTTAGCGTAGGAAAGAGGCTCTGCAGCTGAGTGTGCAAAGGCCTAGGATAGAAGTCTGCAACTGAGTGCGAGGACCCCTACAGCCGTGTGCGAAAAGCAATTAGATTCTATGAACACAAGTAGAGATATATGTTTATGTGAAGACAATATTAATTGCATGATAGAATTGGTGAACACCTAAGATAATTCAAGAAACTATACAGAGAAGTAGTTAAAGTGCCTAAATCACTTGTTAGGGTTATGCGAAGGATGATTGCAAACCTTCGTGGAACTTATAAAAGACTAATGAAGAAGTACTTCTATAAGCCCTAAAGGCTTATCAAAATGCATGAGGGTAGAGATGAAGTGTAAAAGTTACATCAAAACCATCTTAGGGTGTGGAAACTTGGTTCCTGCATCCCCCCATACTGCTTTGGGTGAGACTTCAGTCTGTCCTTCGCGGGGTAATGCTGAAAGGGCCAATAGTGTAGGGACTTGCTTGGCTGACTAACACTAAACTTCGATCAGGGCCCATCAAGCCAACAAATGGTTCCATTTCCAGGAGCGGGATCTACATAATGAGATGTGTGATGTCGCATCATTGGAATCCAAATAAGGATATAGAAGACTAGTTGGATAGAAAGATCCATGAATTCGTGGTGCAAGAAAATAGGAATCCGTGATTTATGAAAGAACAATGGTTGGACAGATATATGTACATAGAGATACATGAAATCTTCTTTTGTTCCTTCTCAATTGAATTATACCAGTGGATCACGAAGTTGGCAGACGGCCAAGGGAGGTGGAGGCTTGAAGGTCTGATTGTCTGGACCCCAAAGTTAGTGCAAAAATTGGAAGCCTCTAAAGATAATATCATGTGCACTATTGATCATTGGCTCAATCATATCATAGGAGGGTTTGTGACAGAGTTTGCGGTTGATACTTCGGTGATTTATAGCAAAGCAGAGCGCAGTTCTTCAAGGGGCCACAAGGTAAGTATTTTAAATTGTTAAATACTTGGACTAATATGCTCTTGTGTGAAAAGCGGGTTATGCAATTACCTTGATTTTTTGGGCTACATGAAGTGGATGGACTTTCAGGGATGGAGGAAGAAAAGGTCTTGAATATAGCTCGTTCATTGAGCCTCCTCTGAGTGACGATGAAGGGGAAGCACAGACTTCTCTACTGAGCGTTACTCAGTTGATAAAACAAGGGTTTCTCATGAATACCTACTCCACCTCCATCCTCACCTCCACCGCTTACCACCTCACCCACACCGCCGCCACCTCCATTGCTCAACATGGTGAACTCCATAAAGATACCTATGTTCAAGGGCATAGAAATGAAGATCCAGACTAGTTTTGGTTCATTGCAAAGGCTGTATGGGAATCTCATGGTATCACAAATGATCAAATGAAGAAAGAAATGTTGGTTAGTGCTTTGCAGGGTCACGCACTAATGTGGTACATTAATTACAATACTGATAACCTGACGTTTGCGTTAGTAGATATCCAAACTGTGCCAAATAAGGAATTCAGTAGACCTAAGTCTCAAGTGTAATCTGTTGTGGGTTTCAAGGAGATCATGATGAAGCCTAGAGAGACACCCTAGGATTTGGATCAAAGATTGAAGTGTACAATCATGAAGCCAACATGAATATGACTAATGGGAAGCACCACAAATGGTTTGTGGCTTGCTCCTGCCTCACCTAAGGGTTGCGCTATCACAACAGAAGATCGGGACCCAGGCGGAAGCTCTAGAAATCACAATGAGATTGCACGAGACACCAATGCAAGATTCTAATCTAGGGGTTCAACAGATTCACACGTAGTTGAAGAACCTTTGCCTTGAAATGAAAAGTCTAAAGAAAGATAGAAAAGCAAAGCCAAAGGCATGCAAAGAAGTCTGGTGCCTGAAATGCAAAGGTCAGGGGCATGAGAAGGATCACTATCCAGTCTTTGTGAATTATGTTGCAGTAGGGGGACCAATGCCTCTAAGGCTGGAGGCTACAGCAGGGCCAAGTACAGGGCTCGCACTATGGTGTGCTATCTGCCAGGTAGCTGGGAAACATGTGACTAACAATTTCCATTTGTTGTAGAAACTCATGCACACACCGCAATAACTCTTTTGCAACATTTTTCAATCTGTGGGTCATGATGAGCGCAATTGCCAAAGTTATGAATTAATGATGGATAGGACAACTACATATAGGGTGCACGCAGAAACACAGCCTCCAGACCAAGGCATTGGAGGAGCATGAGGTGAGTATCAGGGGTGCGACCGAGGTCAAGATGGAGGAGGACCTGGTAGAGGTCAAGGGCAGCTTATTTGTTACAACTGTGGAGGACTGGGACACTACGGGAGAGACTACCCGAATCCAACGCAGTTGTAATGTCATTATTGTTCTCAGTTTGACCATGCAATGGAAGATTTCCCTATATTGTTGGCTAATATTTGTGAAAAGGGGGTGTAGCCTCCACAGCTGACTCAGAACCTACAAATGATGAGTGTTGAGCCTCATGAGGAAGACTCTAAGGTAAACATTATGCTGCGAAGTGGAATGACGACTAGTGAGGATAAGGGGAAGCAGCCTGCAGAAGGTGAGTGGGTCCACAAAGCACCAGAAAGGGAGACTGGGTTTGGTCTGGAACGCGCAAAAGAAACATTTATGGAAGTGAAGAAAAGTTTCGTGGAGGCCTCTACCTCAGGAAGTCAGGAGAAACTGGTCAAAGAAATGGACCCGTCCATGATTACCATGTTCTTGGAGACCTGCATAAAACTACTCTGCGATAGTAAGGATGTGAAGGGACTGCAAGAACTGATCAATCATGCGTTGGCAAGGAAAACCTTGTTAATGAAACGCGCGTAGTCAAAAAGCTTGGTAAGCATAACGAAAGGATTGGACGTGAGATGAGACTCACTATGCAGATAGGAGAATACAAAATGGACCAAGTTATCTTGGACCGAGGGTCCAATGCAAATGTTTTGCCGAAACAAACATGGGAAAGAATGGGGAGACATGCACTACAGTGGTCTCTGATTCAGTTAAGGATGGAAAATCAACATAAAATCATCCCAATGGGGAGGTTGTAGGGAGTAACAGTTGACATCAAAGGTGTGAGTGCACTAGCGGATTTTGAACTAATCAAGATTGTGGATGACAGAAATCCCGACCCCGCACTCCTTGGGATTGATTGGGCCACTGACATGAATGGGGTAATCAATCTAAAGAAGTGAATGATTATATTTGAGAAGAAATTGCTCCGTGTAGTGGTGCCACTAGACCCTGCAGAAGGACCACACTATACAGAACCGGTCCATGATTATGAAAGTGTGACGATCTAGACTATATTTACAACATAACATCGCGAGATCAGGATTGGGTGAATCATATAGCAGACGAACGTATTGCGTGGGACCATGAAAACTCTTGCACATCAGATGTAGATGAGGAACTAGAGCACTAGTAGAATCGACTGCATGAAGTATCTATGTTGCACTATAATATGATGACCAAGTCATTGTGTTGCGTATCATCAAAGGTAATAAATCTGCCTCACTATGATGGGTTAACTGAGATTGGTCGCTTTTTGGATGCATTCGAAATGAAAGTGCCCAAAAATCGTCACTTCTAGGCATTGGATTCAGCGCTGCGCGCTATGCCCGTAAGATGGTGGGCTACACACAGAGATATTTTTGAGGATTGGTGTGAATATAGAAGGATGATGAGCATACGCTTTCACCACTTGAAGGTATGACTAACAGAAAAGTATGACAGGAGAAATTATCCACGTGATCATTTGGCCAAATGGACTGAAGTATATGGAGCGAAGCCTCAGTCGGAGTGGGTCCATCTGTTTTGTCATACCTTGGATGTTATACTTGGAGATGGAACTCCACCATGGCACCAAAGAATGGGATTTTTGTGCCAGGGATTTTTTATGTCGTTCACTTTTGAGGATGGATTTGAATCTATCAATGAAGCATTGCAGGAGGTTAAGACAACCATTTTCAGGATACCACTGGATCCTCTAGATTTGATTCAACCTATTGGACCACCCAGCTAAGCCATGCGCTGGAGTGCTACAATGTCACAACGGAAGAAGAAGACAAATACCTGAGGAAGATTAAAATTCCAAAGACTAAAGGACACCACGAAGTTGGAGGATCACAACTAGAGAACCTAGACATAACTGAGCTACTAAAGACTAGGCAGGTGAACATTGGCACATAGGCAGAGCTGAAGTTTGCAAATATTGGGAACTATTGGGATGATGTGACAGTGGATAAGGTCACCGAACTACTCCGCGAATATCAAGATTTGTTTCCCACAAATGTTTCTAATCTAAAAGGAATAATAAGAGACCTAGGTGTCATGAAGATTACCCTAAAACCATACGTGAAATCTGTGAAACAAAGGCCTTACCACCTCAATACAAATTATAAGGAAAGGGTCCTCTTAGAGTTAGACAAGATGCTCGTAGCAGGTATTATTGAAATGGTGGAAGGATCTGATTGGGTGAGCCCAATAGTGGTTCAGGAAACGAAGTAGGAGGAAGAAACAAGGATATGCATGGATCTCAGAAAGTTGAATGATGTTTGCATGCATGATCCCTTCCCAACCCTGTTCATCGATAAGGTCCTGGATAATGTAGGTGGCTAGGACGCATATTCATTCACTGATGGGTTCTCTGGGTACCATCAAATCAATATCGCACTGGAGGATAGAAGGAAGATGACCTTCACAACTGAATGGGGATGCTTCCAGTATATGGTGATTCCTTTTGGGTTGAAGAATGTGTGGGTGATCTTTTCATGCGCATTCATTATGGTGTTCAAGGATTTCATTCATAAATTTCTAGAAGTATAATTTAACGATTCGATAGTGTTCGGATTGGTGAAGCGCCATGTGGCAAGTCTGCGCTTAATGCTAGATACATGTCGGAAGTACCAGATTGCACTCAATCTGAAGAAATGTCTATTTTGTGTCCCTTTTGGGATATTGCTGGGCCATGTGGCACGCAAACAAGGCTTGATGGTAGACACTATGAAGATCGCGGTCATAATCAATTTGGAGGCACCAAGAAGTATGAAACAGTGGCATGCAACGTTGGGGAATACGAGATACTATAGGAAATTCATCAAGAGCTATGCCTAGATCACTGCACCGATGGAAAAACTGTTAAAAAAGGATGTTACATTCTATTGGAATGGAGAATTACAGAAGATCTTGGATGTGCTGAAGGAGAAAATGGTCACCGTGCCTATCCTAGTCTTCCCAGATTGGAAGAAGGAATTTCATGTACATGTGGACACGTTATGTATTGTGCTAGGAACAGTACTGACATAGGCTAGTGAAGGGGACTTGGATCATCCTATAGCATTCGCAAGTAGGAAGTTGTCCAAAGTGGAGAAAAATTATTCCACAATAGAGTGTGAAGGATTAGCTATGGTGTACGCGCTCTAGAAGTTCAGGCACTATTTGTTGGGCAGACACTTTAAGATGTATATGGACCATTCCATGTTGAAACACCTAGTCAGCAAGCCTGTGTTCGGGGGGAAGATATGCAGGTGGCTGCGGTTGTTCCAGGAATATGATTTTGAAGTTATTGTGAAACCAGGACGCTTGAGTGCTAGACTGGATCATTTGTCGTGCATTGAAATAGGGGAAGAGCCTACCAATTTGGAGGAAGGGCTACCTAACGCACAGATCTTTGTAGTATGTGTCACGGATAGTCACTTTAAGGATATTATCCACTTCCTAAGGACTGGAACGGCTCTGGAAGGTTATACAAGTCAAAAGAAGAAGGAACTGGTGGTGCGTGCGACAGATTTTTCTGTCATTGCAGGACACTTGTACAAATTAGGATCAGATGAAGTATTGTGACACTATGTGCCAGAGTTTGAACTAAACAACATCCTCACTGAGGCACATAGTGGAGCTGCAGGAGGTCATTATGTGGGTAAATAAAAATCGCAGTAGATTCTACATGCTGGGTTGTGGTGGCCGACCTTACATAAGGATTCAAAAGTGTATTGTAGGGCACGTGACGCATGCCAAATGATGGGCAGACCCTCGCACAGGGATGAGCTACCGCTGAATCCACAGATATAACTACAACCGTTCAAGAAGTGGGCGATTGACTTTGTAGGACCAATTCAGCCTCCAGGAAAGAAGACCCGTGCGCAGTACATCATCACCACGACTAAGTACTTAACCAGGTGGGTGGAGCAACGACCTATGAAGGATTGTACAAGCATGACAATAACCAAATTCATCTTTGAGTACGTGCTGGCAAGGTGTTGTTGTCCAAAAATTCTAATGAGCGATCGCGGAACACACTTTCTCAATGAGACGATCAGTGCGATGATGAAGGAATTTCAGGTTTACCATCAGAAGATCATGCCATATCACCCACAAGCTAATGGCATGGTAAAAGCATTTAATAAGATACTAGAAAATGTGCTAACAAAGGTTTGCAATTCTCAAAGGAATAACTGCGATGTGCACGTACCCGCGGTGTTATGTGCTTATAGGATGACTTACAAGAAGCTGACTAAACAAACTCCATTCAGACTGGTTTATGGCATAGAAGCTATGATGTTGATGGACTACATTGTACCTAGTCTGTGCATAGTGGCATTCACAAGAATTGCAGATCACGGAGCCCTAGAAGAGAGGCTTGCATAGCTAACGAAACTTGGGGAGGATAGCTTTCTAGTTGGATTTCATCAACAAGTTCAAAAGGAGCGTGAAAAGGCATGGCACGATCGGCACATCAAACTGCACACCTTCAAGGTAAATGATCTAGTTTTGATATATGATAGCAAGTTTGATAAATTTCCAGGGAAATTTAGGATGCATTGGCTGGGGCCCCATGTCATCAAGGAGATAACCGACGGTGGAGCAGTTCAGTTGGTAAAATTGAATGGAAAACCATTCCCAAGATGGGTGTGTTATAGGTCTATTTGGGCATATCACTCTCATCAATCATATCAGTGTAAATAGGTTCTATCAAACTGTAATTCTGTTGATACATGCCCTAGACATGCCACTTCATTGAATGCTTTCATCGATAAAAGTTTCCTAGTTTGAAACCCTGCTGAAATGCCTCCTTGGGACACCAATGCACCCTTGGTCAGGGGCAATTTATCTGCATAGCAGGTAGGCCCATTCAGACCTATGCTACATATCAATTAGGCCCATTTAGACCTATGTTGCATAGCACTTAGGCCCACTTTAGCCTCTGCTGGGCGAGGATGAGCAAAATTGGACTAGGATTTTTGGAATATTCCTTGATTCTAGAGCATTCTAGAAGGAACCCAGTGCTTATCCTATCAAGATGAGCTCGACTTAGGATGGTCTTGTATCATCTAATCCTCTATCCTCTCATCCCTTTGAACATGGAAACTAATCATCCAATTATGGAAAACCATTCAATGCCATATTAATGACGAAACCACTTGCATTTACCTATAAATTGACCACTCATCATAGTGATCAGGGGGTTGGAGCTTGGATATTATAGAGAAATACTATAGTTTTAGAGACTTGAAATAATTTCCAAGTAATGTTATGCTACTGGATTAATGTTTCTATTGGTGTGATGAGGGTTTGGATTAAGTTGGATGAGTGACACAAGATCGAACCACATTGGGTGTAACTTCTCCTTTTATCAATCAATAAAGTTGTTTGTTCCTTTTCCAATACTTTTGTCTATATCTATGATGAATGTATGTTCAAATGTTTTCGATCCCATTTGTTTACAATAAATAGATCGTATGGTTTGATTGTTGTCGTCTTCTATTTATGTTGGCAGGTACCAATTGAGATATTTCAGTTTGAACACGAGCGATGGGAGCATCTCAAAGGAGATAAAAGGAAGCAATGGATCTCAAGTAGGTTCCTTTTTCTTATTTTTTTACTATAGTAAAATGTTAAACATCTTTACATTATTTTTTCTAAGTGTAACTACCCACATAGGGAAGATATACTTATCCGTAGGTATAAATTCCGTATAACAAATTGGCGAGTCCACTGGGGAACAACCATAATTCCTGGTAGTTTACCTTATCATATTACATCCTAGTAGACTTTACTTGACTTCATTGATCTCTTTTCAGTCATTTTGAAGCTTTTTTGGTAAAAAAATTTCACTAGAATGCCTACTCTAGGAATGTTCTATTACCAGAGCACCCTTGGTAAGGGGACAGTGCTCTGCAAAGCACCCTTGGCTTAGAGACACTGCTCTGCAGAGCACCCTTGGCTTAGAAACACTACTCTATAATGCACTTTCTCTGACTCAGGGATGCTATGGTCCCTATCAAGCCAAAAAACCCATCTTTTGTTTGGTTTTTCCAAAGTTACTTCTGATGTTGTTTGCTGAAGATCAATGTTTTTCTTTGTCTCTGAAATCAGTTTGCATTTCCTCTCTTAGCCCTACTTTGACCTTGATTTTTTAGTGTTTCTTAAGATATTTCTTTATCATTATCAATTCATTTTCAAAGTTAGCTTACATTGATTAGTCTTTACTTTTCTGAAAAATAATTGTCGTAAAGTCTTCATTTCTTTGAAAATGAAACTGTCATAAAGCCTTTATTTCTTGTAAAAAGCATTGATTGATCATTTAGGCATTTAGTTTCTTTGTGTTCATATAAAAATTAAAGGAATGAAAAGAAAAACATGCATAATGCATTTAGAAGTTTGTGTGTGCTTGTAGGAATGGTATAGGGAAAGTTGCATTAGATGTGCTCGATGCTCTTTGTTTAAAGATTATGATTGCTCTATCCCTTTTAGTTACGGTTTTCATTGTTTAAATCAAATGAAATGAATGTTTCTCATCTTAGTTTCATTCTAGGAATTTTAGAAACATCACGCGTGAACATGAAAGGTAAACTTTTAAACAATATCAACTAAAATTTATCTCAATTAACCTAATGGAGCATTGTAACTTAACACATAACATTTAGAGGTCTAGGCTAAAGACGTGTTCCAGCATCGTTAAACATAGCAGCTGTCGCTAAAGGTCTGTGACACATTCCGAGTATGATACCTCATTCCACGTATGTAATTATATTGTAGCTCATCCACATACTTTAGGGTATATCAGGCGATGTTACAGTACGAAAAGTATAAGGGAATTCTCTCATTGTGCGGTTTCGCATTAGACAGTGCTAACACGGATTGGGCCTCCATGCACTTTGAGGTATATTTGGGAGGACTACATTAGATTTATATCCATCCATAGGTAACCATGACGGCCACCTTCAATATTGTGATACACTGAAAACAACATTCAGGGAGATTTCCTACACATATGTTAAGTCCTTGGTTTACTGAGCCAGTACAGTTACTTGGTAATCCTTTTGCCTAGATTATCCCTCTCTTTTTTTGTTATGTTATTTTGATTAAAATAAAATTAATTGACCATGGATAACATCCTCCACATCACTCCTTAGTTGATCTTAGGTTGAGACATATGGAAAGAACTCCAGAATCCACCGATCAAGGAATTCCTTTTGATGGGAATCCTAGTCCTTTTCCTCCTTACGGAAATATTAGTGTTCCTTATATGGCTACAATGTCCCTTTTGGGACTTACCATTGGCTTTCCAGTATGGTTTTTCTCAACCTCCCCGGCCCCGCAACTGAATATTCCTACAACTGGACAAAATCAACCTCTAGTTGATCCTAAAGTTGACCCTTTACCTTCTTCGTCAGTTGTTTCTTCCTCCCCATCTTCTTCTTCGCCTGGTGAAAGTATTGACACTAGTAACCAGGTGGATAAGAAGAAGAAGAAAGGGAAGAAGAAGAAGAATAAGAAAATTTAGCATGGGGTCAACCAAGCAACCATTGCTTCGAATGCAACTTCTAATGAGAAATCGTTTGATAAGCCTCACAAACTTTGATATCCTTGAAAACTTTGTACGGGAGACCATCTTCTTCGAAATTGTTCTGGTATTCTTTAGATCTTAGAAGAATGGTCTTCTCATTCACATCATCTTGTGTCATCAACTTTTGCAGATCATGCTAGTGACACACCATCAACTAGTGGTAGCAAAGTTCATGGAAAGAAGGTTAAAGTTAAGTTTTCCTGTAGGTTATGCGAAGGGAATCACCCCATTCACCTTTGTCCCTATCTTGATGAAGCCCAAAAAGTGTTGGATAACCGTCCTGCTTCTCTGTAATGACTTCCATCTGGTTATAGGAGACTCTCCCTTAATCCTTCACTAGTTGATGAAGTGACTAACCTAAATCAATTGTCGGTCAAACCCACTCTCTATGAATGTGAATCCCATGAGTCTACACCTGACCAATCACAGGTCGAGGAAACAGTTAACCCGATTTCACCTTTAGTTAATCGTATCTTTCCCATAGAGAATGAGTATGATACCACTCAGGTTCTTTTCATTTCTTCATATTCAAATGAGCTTGGAGGCAACCCTCCTGTTCCATCAGGACAAGAGGAAAATCCTCCCATTCTTATAACTCAAGGGGGTAATTCTCTCGTTCTTACAGTACCCCCTCCAAGTAGTCTGGTCACTTCCTTTGATTGGAATCGACTCGTAGGATGTTGTATTCCTTCTTATGTGCCTTTCTAGATCATAGTACAGGTTTATAGTATGATTGTATCTGGAACTATTATAGATGAAGGTACATCTATGAGTATCCTTTCCTCCACTGCTTGGTAGGTGCTTGATTTGCTGCTACTTGTGCCTGTTACCCAAAATATGTTGGATTTTAACAGAGGAACCATTCAACCATTAGGGATCCTTCCTCAGTTGCCTATTAATTTGGGAGGAAAATTTGTTTATCTCAATGTGATGGTAGTCCCAGGCCCATTATATTACAATTTACTTCTTGGGCGCGACTATGTTTATGACATGGAAGCTATTGCTTCAACACTCTTTTGAGTGATGTGTTTCCCGCATGAAGGCAGAATTGTCACCATTGACCAACTTTCATTTCCTGGTCCAAATATGGCTTCCAGTCAACCATCTTCCCTAAATGGTCCTTTTGTTACAATGGTATCTTCCCCGCCACAGGTCAATTATGTGGCAACCAATTCCATGCCTACATAAACTGGTGATCAATTCCGTGATGTTTTGCATTATGTACTGAGGGCATTGGAACCACATCTCTCTAATGGATTCTTCGCTACGTATCCCTTCCAAAGCATTGTTCTCCCATGTTATGAGAACCTCTTGGAAGTCATGGCCTCTTATGGTTCGTGATCAAGGTTCCATGAGAATAGTTCCTTGTCTTGTCTCAAGCTCGTTAAAAAAAAAACAAGGAATATGAGCATAGTTCCTTGTCTTGTGTCAATCTCGTTAAAAAATGAAACAAGGAATATGAGGATGGTTCTTTTATTGTGTCAACCTCATTAAAAAATGAAACAGGTCCCAAAGCATATCTCCTTGTCTTGTCTTAAGCTCATTAAAAAATGAAACAATAAATCTGAGCAGAGTTGCTTGTCTTGTGTCAAGCTCATTAAAAAATTAAACAAGGTCCCCTGGAGCAAAGTTCCAATTCGAGTCTTTGATTATATCTCGTAAAATCCCAGTCGATTCCTTCACTTGATCTCGTAACTGAACCTTCATTCCATCCACCTGATAGCCACGAGTAGTCTACTTAGGTGAATGCAATGAAGCTTGGGGGACATGCACCTAGAATCAAGTCACCATGCTGGGGGCATGTAAACCAATTTCAAGCATAGTTTTTTCATGGTTCAAGCTTATGTAAAAATGAGCCTATCTTGTGTAAAAATGAAACTGAATCCAAGCATAGTTTTTCATTTCAAACTTGTGTAAACATGAAACTAAATCCAAGCATAGTTCCCTATGGTTCAAGCTTGTGTAAAATTGAACCCATATCCATTGTAACCCTCATGATTTCCATTCTATCAGCCTCTTCCGTCAAATGAGCCTTGGTTGTTTCATTTCATTGATGCCATCCCTTTGGCCGATCATATGCTTTCACATGGTTGTTTTACCCTTTTGAGGAACATTTGGAATGAGTGGTCTTATTAACCAAACTCTTCATATAAATCAACATCTTTTAAGCAGTTCCACCATTGCTAAAACCAATTGCTACCCTTTATACCACTTGTTCCTCTAGGACAAGTCACCTTTAAGCTCTTTTTTGACTTGTAAAAAATGAAAAGATCGCCGAGTATTTTCCTTTTTTAACTCGCTAAAAGAAAATAAAAATAGGGGGTTTGCTTTCAAGCTCTTTTCTGACTCTTTAAACATGAAAATATTTCTAGGCACTTGTCCATTTAATCCAGTAAACAGATTGTAAACGACATCTACTCAGTATAAATTTAACCCTTTTCCGGACTGAGATAGATTACTTACGAAAAAGGAATACGTTGATTGAACATGGTCAATAGGTTCTCTCTTGTATTATTTTAAGCTTTCTCGAACATGAGAGACAAATTTACAAAAAAGAACTTGTGGAGATTTCTTTTTGTCCCTTTTCCAACTCTCTAAACATGAAAAGGACCGAGTTCTCATTGTCGTTAAACTCGTTAAAGCATAAAATAGCAACAAACTTGTCCATCATGACAAGACCAAGTTTCACCTTCACTAGACTCGTTAAAACATCACATAGTTATGGATTCACCTGAAGGGTGGAATTATACATCAAGCATATGTTATCATCCTCAAAATTGTTAAAAAAAATAAATAGGTATTGTTCAGCAATGACTGGGGAAAATGGGAAAAGGGATAAATCACTTTATGGTAGCAAGTCACACTTTAACATGGCACTTTCACTTTATCTCTGTGACTATTTGGGTTGGGTTATCTGATTGATGTTTATCATACCTATGGTCTATCACATCATCCATCACTTTGGTTTTGGGTCAATTCTACCAATTCATTCAGTGTCGTCGACATGTTCAAGAGAAGTCATGCAGTAAACTTCATCCTTTGCAATACTCATAAACCTTCATTTTTATGACCGCCATTCCTAAACATTATGTCGTCAATTACATTTTATATTCAAAATCATTACACTCGATTCTTTTCATTGATGAGAGATGCATCAAGGCCCTCCTACAATGGGTCACTTCTTGTTGACATCAGCACATTATCCAGGAAGTTGCCTTAGAAACACCCTTCCAGTACCTTCAGGCTTGCATACATCAATGGCAAGTTTCTCTCTTTTGGCAATAGGTTGACATCACAGGCCTTCAACCGAAAGACTTTGTATGGTGTTCAACATCAAAACATCTATTCACACCATGCATATTGTACTATAGTACCTTGAGAATCATTATCATTATTGGTGATTTCTCTTGCATCTATTAGTAGCTTACATCATTGGCTGGTAATCAAAAAGTGTCTTCCCATGTTCGACTTCAAATCACATTTTCACATGGTTAGACTCGTACTTGAGCGAACGATTGGACGAGATAGAAGACCCTGGATATAGTTTCATCCATTCGGGCTGCGATTTTAGGAGAGTACTAAATCATCTCTACGATGGCTTTACACAGATGGTCATCTTATCATGGGTCTATATCTGTAGATGACTATCTAATTTATGTACATGTAATGAAAAGTTTATATGTTGAGCATAGGTATGCCTTCCCTTAGCAATTCATAAAAAATTCAAATATATCATGATATTATGTATTGTAATAGATGCAGGTCACCGTCCACCTTAGATCATCCTCATCACGTCATAAAACATATCACTCAACATTATCATTGTTGAGATCATGCTTTAGGGGGTATCTGTTATAGGTCTATTTGGGAAAATCACTCCTATCGATCAGATCAGTGTAAACAGGGTCTATCAAACCCTAATTTAGTTGCTACATGCCCTATACATGCCACTTCATTGAATCCATTCATCCATAAAAGTTTCCTAGTTTGAAACCCTGCTAAAATTCCTCCTTGGGACACCAAAGCACCCTTGGTCAGGGACAACTGCTCTGCATAGCAGGTAGGCCCATTCAAACCTGTGCTTCATAGAACTTAGGCCCACTTTGGCCTACGTTGGGTGAGGATGAGTGAAATTGGCATATCATTCTGGGAATATTCCTTGATTCTAGAGCATTCTAGAAGGAACCCAGCTCTTATCCTATCAAGATGAGCTCGACTTAGGATAGCCTTGGATCATCTAATCCTCTATCCTCTCATCCCTTTGAACATGGAAACTAATCATCCAATTATTGAAAACCATTCAATTCCATATTAATGACAAAAGCACTTGCATTTCCCTATAAATTGACCACTCATCATAGTGATCAGGGGGCCGGAGCTTGGATATTATAGAGAAATATTGTTGGTTTAGACACTTGAAATCATTGTCAAGTAATGTTATGTTGCTAGATTGATGTTGCTATTGGTGTGGTGAGGGTTTGGATTACGCTGGATGAGTGACATGAGATCGAACCACATTGGGTGTAACTTCTCCTTCTATCAATAAATAAAGTTGTTTGTTATTTTTCCAATACTTTTGTCTATATCTATGATGAATGTATGTTAAAATATTGTTGATCCCATTTGTTTACAATAAATAGGGCATATGCTTTGATTGTTGTTGTCTTCTATATATGTTGGCCGGTACCAATTGAGTGAATTCAGTTTGAGCAGAAGTGACGGGAGGAACTTAAAGGAGATCAAAGGAAGCGAAGTATCACAAGTAGGTTCCTTTATCTTATTTGTTTATTGTAGGAAAAGGTTAAACATATTTACTTCAGTTGTTCTAAGTGTAACTACCCACTTAGGGAAGATAAACTTATCCGTAGGTATAAATTCCATATAACAGGGTGAATGGCAGCTAATTGAAGCCATGCACGTGTGATCCATCTAGATGACTACATGATGGCATCATAGTCTTAGTGCTCCAAGCAGTTGAAAGGATGCGCGGGACTATAAACTACACTGTTGAGGTTGGGGAACTGCATGGAATGAAGGAATGTGACAGTGTTAGCAGAAACATGCAGGGAGTTGCACTATCCAAGAACGGACTGCGCAGGGCAGCTGGAAAGTGATTGTTATGGTCACTGTTCATGACTTGACGGTGGGAAAAATACCCAATGGAGCGGGGGGGCGACATTTAAGTCAGAATTTAAGGGAAGGATCTGTGAAAATCTACCGCGAATCTAGGATTTATGAACAAGTTATAGGAGGAATGATCAGATTTGAATTCAAAAATGCCTATAAATTACAGGTGGTTTCACAACCAAAAACACTTGGCATTTTGAGAATTGAGGTATTAAGCTCTCAGGCGCGTATGAACCCTGAGATATTTGAAGCTTTGATAGCGAGTCCAGTGTTTGAAAAATTTCCAATGGAGATGCAGACATTGTTATTTAGCATTATGTCAGCGCCTATAGAAACCGTGAGTACAAGAGAAGTAATGGCAGCTGAAGGAACTTCCCCAGAGGTCGTAATGGTAGCTGAGGGAGCTACGCCGAAGGTTGAAAGCGTCGAAGTACTAGAAGAAGTGCCTAAATCACCGAGGACACCCAGGTCGAAGCCGATGCTGACCAAGGAGGGTCCAAAATCAAAGAAGGATAAATAGAAAGCGCAAAATCTGGTGCACGCATCACCCATAAAACACCCACAGACGAGAAATCCCACCGCATAGGAGAAGGGCAAGGTGATTAACCTAGAGCCTGAAGCTGATGGTGAAGAAGTCCATGTGGGTGTGGACGACATTGATATGGAGGGGGTGGAGGATGTTGATGTGGAGGGCTTTGACCCCATTTCTAAACTACCCGAGCACATTCCTCCGCGTAGAGGCAAAACAAAGGTTCTGAAGGATATTGATGAAAGTAAGGTCACACTTTACACACCCTTACTACCCGACCAAATCATCTCTGAAGGACTATGCCTGGGGCACACCCCCCTTTTAAAATTTGAGCACTGGGATTTGGCTTATACGGAACACTTTCCCCATTTAACGACAGATCAACTCATGCACCACGTCTCCTACAGACTCTGGTGTGACCGTGTTGGAGCAAAGGAAGTGGGTAGAAGGGGTGGATAAGGCGGGTCTATTAAACATGATGTGGGTACCGCATTACAACCCCACACCCATAACCATGGTAGTGATCAAGCAGCTATTGTGCTTGGTGCACAATGGATTTCTATGGCTAGAAGAGCTGATACCCATCACTGACATGCTGATCCATAGGATCACTCGGCTATCGCACTCAGGAGAAAATTCAACCAGGTGTTTGGTGGAAAGATAGGCGAGCGCGACCTCGCTGAAGCAATGAAGGACAAATTCAAACTCGCTAAGAAGATGCACAGCTATGCCATCCAAAGTATAACTGACCCTGCGTCAAAGTAACAACGCAAATCTTGGTAGGAAAGATTATGCGGAAGTGTAGTACAGACGAAGTGTTGGCACCAGTAATAGCCTTAGGGGCCCAGTGTGCAGAGGGCGTACACTTTAATTGAGCATGCTACCTCTGCGTGAATTCCTTGCAAACTACAGAGAGGCACATTATCACAGCAAAACATTCCACTATGCATGGTTGTTGCTGTCCATAGTGTTGGTCACATGGGAGTTACCAGAGGCTAGCCAGTTTCCTTTGGTCGTGCCCAACCTACCGGAAGTAGTGAAATTCGCTTTGCTATGGGCTACAAAGGACCATGAAAGGGTCAAGGACAGCAATATCTTTTGGATCTTGATGGAGATGAGTATCCATATGGCCATCAACCACAAACCGCAGCTGTCGCCAACCGTTTTTTATAAGTTGCAAGAGTATGTGGAGTTCAAGGCAAACTTCCCCCATGTATCGATATGCATGTGAAAGGATCCTAAGCAGAAATGGTATGACCTTCCATACCTGGCCACAAACGATGCAATTACAGCAGTCCTCGACCATTGGCCAGCAGATTGGCACTCTACCTTGGACTTAACAGCTAGGTCTAGTAAGTCAGCAGCGCAGTGAAAAAAGCAAGAGGCCAAGCTGAAGATGGAACACTTGGCTATAAAGAGAAAAAAGGAGGCTAAGGATAAGGCCAAGATAGAGCATGCTACCATGAAGTAGACAAGAGGATAGGCGAAAGAAGAGGAGCGCAGCTCTGACAGGAGTCAGAAGTCACCTTCACCAGAGATAGAGGAGGAGGACAAGTAGTCAGAACGAGGAGTGGACCCAAATACTACTCTGTTATGCATTAAGCACAATAGAGATCTAGAGAAGGTAGGGCCACGAAAGAACTCTAAGGCCAGCAAGACTTCTCTTGATCTAATAACCTTAACAAAAGGTGATTTGAATGATATCGATGATACGGTAAGGGATGCAACCGTGGAACTGTTGTAGCAATTCAAGCTACAACAGAAGTAGGCCTTGGGTTCCATTCAGATGGGTTTGCATGAGCTGCAAATCTAGCAAGTACATAACAGTGTGGGATGAAGCAGCGTGACAACAACTAGTTTGGCACCCGGCACATCAGAAGCAGTAGGGATGGTACACACACTCGATCCCTAGGCAATAGTGCTGTCGTAGGGAGCGCTAACCATAGAGACCAAAGCTGACAAGCCCGCTGTCAGCACCCTCAAAAGAGTTGGGCTCAATTTTTCTCTGCTTCCCAGTGAGGCGCTTCACATATTGCAGGGTGGCATGATTATGGAACTTCAGGCCCACGAACATCGCGCGTTATAGGTAATCAGCGAATAGAAAGTCACAACACTCAAATGACTGTACAAAGAGATTCTGCTATTGACCTCATCAAAGCCATTACAGACAAAAATGAGCGCATGACCAAGGTAGTCACTGAGCCATGCAGGTTTGTCCTAGAGCTGGACATTCCCAATATGAGCCATTAGATGTGTGGATTCGAAAGCTCGATTTTGGTGTGCGCAATGCAGGAATAGAGTTGGCGAAGGTTTAGTTTAACTTGAACCTCAATATTGCAGAACTACATTTGAAGGCCCAACCTTCAACTCCACTAGAAGTTAGAGAGCATCATGAGACAAATGTGAAAGACGTCATGGCTGCAGTGGACAGTGCACTAAAGGATTGCACTGCACTCTTCGAGCAGTCACTCGAAGTAGTCACCAGCCTACAAGAGGACCCCAATGCACAGAGGCTGGAAATAGAGGCGTGGGAGCTGCAATAGAGAAATGACGAAGTTAAAGCAATGACGCGCACCATTGCCATCACACAAAGGCTAGCAAAGTTGCAGAAGGCAAAGGCACTAAAAGAGCAGGTGGACATAGCTCAGTGCAAGGAAGCAGTGTTGAAGGCCCACTTTAATCCATGGTGGGATGAGGCATATTTGATCACAACCAATATTGAAAGAAAGATGGCTAGTCTGTAGGCGACTCAGCAGAAGATATAGTCAGATAGAGCAAGGCCAGCGATAGAGTAGCTGGTCAAGGAGATGAAGTAGGCGGGAACATAGTGCACTACCGAAGTTGCAGTAATCCAAGAAGAGTTGGGAGGTCTTCGCGACAAGATATTTATGCCAGCCGAGTGACTCAAGAGCAAGTCACCATGTTTTTGTTGGGGGGTTGTTGGGAACAGGTCCCTTAGGGTCAATTTTGGGGATAGAAGCCCAAGTTTTGGGGCAGAAAGCCCGAATTTTGTATAAAGGAATGTAAAGTCTTCGCATTTTGTGGTCGTGGAGCACAAACATATCAAGAGTCAAAAAGGATTTCCACCCTTAGTTTAGATAGGTTGTTTCAGCTTGATGAGATCTGCCCTTGGTCCACAAACCATGGGATTGTATAAAAAGGAGTTCTTAGAGGAGTCTAAGAAAGTTCAATTCATAATAGGAAGTCATAGATGGAGTCATTGATGAGTCTGTGAAGAGCCAAGAGTGAGAGTGTTAGCGTAGGAAAGAGGCTCTACAGCTGAGTGCGTAGAGGCCTAGGGTAGAAGTCCGCAGCTAAGTGCGTGGATCCCTATAGCTGTGTGCACAGGGCAGTTAGAGTCTGTACTGGAAATCTGAATCATTAAAAAAGAGAAGTATTCTGAAATTACTATGTATTTTACTTATGTCAATTTCATGCGATTATGTTATGTTAAGCATTGGGTTTATGCTTTATTGCTAATATTATGCGCGAATATATATATTTTCCTCTTTTATATGAACGCAAGTAGAGATATATGTTTACATTAAGACAATACTAATTGTATGATAGAATTCACAAACACCTAAGATAATTCGGGAAACTATACAAAAAAGTAGTTACAAAGGCATGTAAGTGCCTAAATGACTTGTTAGGGTTATGTGAAGGATGATTGCAGACCTTCGCAAAAGTTTTGAAAGACTAATAAAGAAGTACTTCTATAATCCCTAAAGGCTTATCAATCTGCACCAGGGCAGAGCTGAAGTGTAAAACCGACATCACAACCATCTCAAGGTTCAAAAACTTGGTTCTTGCATCCCCCCATACTACTTCGGGTGAGACTTCATTCCGCACTCCATGGGTTGATGCCAAAAGGGCTAGTAGTGTAGGGATTGGCTTGGTTGACTAATGCTGAACCTCGGTTAGGGCCCATCAAGCCAACACTAATATTTAAAAGAGATGATTTACTCCTTTCCCTTTTCCAGTTTTTTCTTAGCCCATCTTTTAGAAATTATCATTACCTTATTTATTTTTTTCTCTCAAATGTGAATCAAAGAGCTCTTGATCAATTCATTTCATGCATTGGAAACAAGATCAAATAGGTTATGGGATTGGGTTCAAATGGAATTGTATCAAATATGGAGAGGGACATAATTTTTCGAGGATAAAGATAGGGATATGGGTCTATAATGAGAACTACAAAAAAAGAATTTTTGGGATTGGGGAGTGATGTTTTCTTTGAGGAGGGAGTTGTAGACCAAAAATATATCAAGCCTATCCATGATGTCACCAAGTCCTAGATGTTTGTTTGACCAGGTGAATTCTCCTTTAAGGGGCTTAAGATCTACCAAGCCAAGGAATAAGACAAGATAGCCCATATCTTTTTAAATAGATATTTAATCAATGATCCCCCTTTCTTTTACCAAGCATGAATGGTGGTATTGAAATCTCCTACAAAGATGTTATTATCTTCCCAAACTGTATCTTTTCTACTTAAGAGAAAATTCCAATAGGCAATTTTTTTAGGAAATGAATTTGGTACATATATATTAACAAAATTGACCTCCTTACCTCATGAATTGTAACAAGCTTATGGTCATCCAATGGGATCAAATTAGTTCTTGAATGAATTGGAAATGAGTTGTTGACCATATCATGCATAGGCCACTTGATGATCCTCTAAAACTAGTAATTTTTACCATGATATTTTTCAATATTATTTTCCTTTTGGAGAGTAAGTTTTTCTTTTAGTTTACTGTCCTGGAGAAAAAAAAAATGAGGGTTCTCATCTCTTATTAGATTCTTTATTAGTTTCCACTTTTATCACTCCACGGACCTCTTAGTTCTAGGAGATATATTTCATTATCTATTGTTTATTTTGTAAGCTCCTTCTATGAGAGGAACTTAACAACCTTTAGAGTTTCTTATGTTTCTATTATATGATCCTTCTATTTTGTGGTGTCTGCCTGTTCTACTCACTTTTCCTTGTTCTATTTTCTTCCTAGCTTCTTTATATATGTGTCGAATATCAAAATTTAATTTCTTCATCTTTTGATTGTCTTGTTATCTAGCCAAGTTCTAAGAGAAAAATACTTATCCATGATCTATATCTCCCCACATTTTTAGAGGTTGCAGGGATTTCATCTTCTAAAGGGGGGTCATTTTTCTAAGTAGTGGAAAGGAGCATCTTCCAGAGAAAGAATTTCAATACAATTTTCCCCTTGTTTTTTCCCCTTGTTATGATTCCTTTAGGGCCTCAAAATGTGTCAAGGCCTTGAGTTTGTTAGTTATGGGGAGCGGAGGGAGGATTTAAGCTAGAGGGTGGAGGATCTTTTCAAGGATATTGAGAACCAGAGGGTTAGGAAGACAATTAAGAATGCTCCATAGGAGGGGAGAGGGGTTTACGCTTAGCTCTCCTCCTCTTTGGCTCTTGCCATTTTTCTCCCCTATTTGGGTGTGATTATTTTATAATTTTTTTAGGGAAGTCATCAATGAAATATCCATACCCATGGAAGGTCTTACACTTAAATGGAATCTTATTATTATCTTCTTATTATATGAAGGTTCAATTTTGTAGGCTTAGATTGATTGCTTCTAGTAGTCCTTTTCCTAATTCTACTTCCACCAATATTCTGGCACATGTAAATATTATATATTTAGGTTATTCTTTATCTATGTATTTCCCTAGGACATTTCCTTTATTTGTTAAAGTCACTGCATTCTAATAGTGGAGAGGGAATTATGAAATTTTTACCTAGACTAGGATAGACAACGGTAAATCATTTTCAGGGTTGAAGTCAAAATTCCATATATTTAAGAAAAATCCATGAGCCCCATAAAATATGTCCCACTATTTAATATGAAATCTCTATTTCACTTTTTTTTTCAAATAGATAACTGATAAAAACTCTCCCACAAATGGATAATGATACCTTATCTTTTATTAGTGTTTTATTATTTTCCACCTAGGATGCGAGAAAGCAGGGTGACATTCAAATACCTATGAATTTCACAATGAGGCCACCTTTTGCTAGACAAAGAGCCATGGACATGATCATGATAGGATTGCAATTTTTGGAATCTCTTTTAATATTTTCACAAATTGAAAGTATTCTAACTTTGTTGATTTTTCCTAGGCTAAGCTAAGGTTGTTGAAATCTTCAATATCCATCACACAATGAAATGGTGGAGGGTGGGAGGTGAGTGTTGAGGGAGGTCCTCCCCCTAAGGAGCAACTCATTTTTGAGTGCCTAACTTTTGATAACTAGTGCTTGTAAATTTCTAGGACGTTGAAGCCAATATACAATTCATGTACTTATCAAGGTTTCAACTTGAATCTGGTTAGGATAAAAAAAATTAGCTTTCCCATATAAATTCAATGCTTGTATGTGAATGGCTGAATATTTTAAATATTTTTTGTGAAATTATAATTTTTAATAATTTAAATTATATTTTCAATACATAAATAATTCACATTAAATATATCTATAAACTTAAATGTATCAATTTAATAACTGAAATTTATAATTTAAAATATATTTTTGACAAGCTTCGATAAAAATTTGTGCGGAGATAAAAATTAGAACATGTGATCGACACATTAAAGATGATGAGGTCTCCTAAGCATGATTTTTCCACTAATGCATAAGTTGAATTAGAATTTTATTCAAAGGATGGTATATGTCAGGGCTCTATTTTGTCTAGTTTTACACCACTTTTTTCTCTAGACTCCCTCATGTTTTCATTTAGTTCCTAAGTTTATTGTCATCATTTTGTGCATTATAAAGTAAATAATTACTATTTGTCATGTTTCCCTTGTTTTAACAAGATTTAATGTTAAAATAATCATTAATGATAGTTTGTGTGTTTGCAAGTCTTAAACTTGGTCAAATTTTCTTTATATATGTGATTATCAAGTGCGTGATGGGTGCCCTTGATCCTACACCCTTGAGGATTCCTGCATTAGGAAAATATTGTACATGTTTTCTTCAACACTTTGTGAATTTTTGGCATGTCAAGGTTCACAGGAAAACATATGGAATTACAAACAAATAATTGGTCCACTGACTTCTACATGCAACAAAATTTTGTCCTGTTCTTGCACTGATCTGGGGGTTTGACATCTTGGTGCACTTTCAAAGAAAACTGAAGATGGTTTTTGTCTAAAATGATATTTTAACACTTCCACATGAGTTAGAATTTACCCAATTCACATAGAACAATTTTAAGAAATTAATTAATGCTACAACCCCAGATTTGCAACAATTTTCAAATTTCCATCTTTCTCCACAATTTTCATGCAAATGACAGTGAAGCCCCATAATTATAAAACATGGGTTTTGTCGAAAATATGGAAATTTAGGCTCCTTTCAATAATTTTTCCAAAATTCACATTGGATTGGTAGATACATAGGGTTCTTTTAGGAAGATTTGTTAAAAATACATAATTTTTTAGAGCTAATATCTATATCTATATCTTATATATATATATATATAATATATATATATATATATATATATATATATATTTATATATATATACTATATATATATATAATATATATATATATAAATATAATTCTTACAACCCAAATTCGTACCGTATCATTTATAAAAGGCTAAGACATGGCCTGTGTGAGGGGGGGTGTTATTCTAATTTCATATTATTGATTTGGACCTTGAGCAAATGGCCTCAAATGTAAAAAATTGATTTAATTTCAACAAAAGCTTATAATGCTAGGGTCTTCTTTTTATTTCTTATGCATTTTTTGTGATTGATATTGTCTATATACTTTAGATTTCTTATAGAGGGGATGAACTGGTTGGTTTGGGCCCACCAACTCAGCTCATCACCCTTCTTCCTTGTCTATTTTTTGATTAGGTTGCAGATCTGGTTTTTGGCATTGTTATTCACATTGCAGGTGTGCTAATTGAACCGTTTGGTTTCAGATCTAAAAGGTTATTGTTGCAGCAAGGTTACATACTCTATTTTTAATACATTTTTCCTCATTCGATACCAATTTTATGTTTGTAGGTCTAGAAGTGTTATGTCATGCTCATGATTAGTTTTTAATCATTGTTGAAATTGATCAACACATGGATATCATCCATAAGTTGTAGTACAGTTTCCATATGCGTATTTTGACAATGGAAAAAATCCATACTCCATTTTGTGATTTACTTTCAGGTATTCAATTTATGATTATAATTGCCCTGTGTTAAATTAAATCTAGTTGATGCTTAGATTTATTTAAATCCAAAAGTATGTTAATGAATAACAAAGGCTAGACATTAAATGTTGGTCCATTAATACACCATATACTACACCCAATAGTATGATGTCAACAATAATGAAATTCATAGGGTGACTTGAATAAAAATCCCTAAGGCCATCACTAATGCAAGTATTAAATGAAAGTCATTATCCCATTGGTTATTAAATTATTGAAAGTAATAAATGAAAGTAAATATCGTTGAATAAAAGTCATTATATCACTATTTATTTTCTTCTTAAGTTTGGTGAGACTTACTATGTTAGATGAATGATTTTATAGGATTTGAATTAATGAATTGACAAGGCTAAACTTTAGTTTGACCAACATGGATCATGTGGTTCATTGAAAAATTTATTTTTCTTATAAATTTGAGAGTCCATTCTCAATATTGAATTCATCCCAAAAAGATCCATCTGTGGATATCTCATGTTGAAGAATATGTTCAAATGTTTCCTTCGCGCATTCTCATTCGGATAGTCCTTATATTCTTGGTCACACCACTTTTTCCCACACGTGAACATGGACATACCAATTTATTGTGCCATGGGTTCACTGGAACCAACCTGATTTTGGAGGTGGGTGCTTCAGTGATCCATTATGATTCCATGTTCCATGTGACAAATTTCTAGCATTCCATACCCTCTCACGCATCGTATCAAATGTCGTGCAGATGAAAAGAAACGAGAATATTTTCTCCTTCATAAAGACCTTGGTCTTCAGCATTATGCCAAGCTCCCTTGACAATAATGGTCATGGAAAGGCAGAGGAGGAAAGGCACAAATTTCACACACATAAACAATATGAGTTGTTTCTCTTCTCTATTGATCACATAAATTGGATTTATTACAATGAACCCAATGTGGGATATTTATCCTTATCAAATAATGACTCGAATGAAGCTCACTCAGAATAAATTCATCATGCAAACTCACACTAAATTTGATCTTTCCAAATATAGACTGAACTCAAACTAACTCAGACCAAAACAAGTTAACTCGAGCTCTAAATCTAGACCGCACTATATGTGGGAGTAATTAGCTCTTTTTAACACTCCTCCTAAATTAGGACTACTAAACTAAGACATTAATCATCACGACTCAAACATGTCTACTAGTCTAAGTCTCAAACAAGCTTAAAAACCTAAGTTTCCTCTATGAAACTCAAATACATATTTTTCTAATGGCTTGGTGAATATATCATTCAATTAATCACTCGATTTACAAGGCTCTAAATAAAATTATCCATTTCTCACAAGTTCCCTTATAAAATGATATTGTGTATCAATATGTTTTCTCTTTTGATGGAACACATTATGCTTCGATAGTGAAATGGCTAAGGTTTGTCAAAATGGACTGATTTATACTTCTTGTTTCTACTGAAGTCCATCCAAAATTCTTTGTAACCATACAACTTGGCATGTTGGTTGTTGATATCACTGCTACATATTCTTCTTTTGTTGGCTTATCTTTTCCCATTAGGTTCCTTGCTGGAATTTTTTCACTATGTCTATCACCAGTGTTGAGTCTCCTTCCACTGCCATCTTCTGGATTTTTTCACTTCAAGCAAGTTCTAATCCTTGTTTAAGCACATAGAGTTCTGCTTCATTATTTCTCGCTATTCCACAATCCATTGCAAACAACTGTTGGGTTGTGTTATTTTCTTTCCACAACTAGCCCACGTAGTTAACTAGGGGGTTAGAGGGGGGGAGGAGCCCCCCCCTTTGTTGCGCCAACTACGTAGTGGGGGGAGTCATAGGGGGTTATTAGGTGGGGCGGACCTACCTATGGTTTTGTGCATGATTTTTCACACATGGTTTTGGATGTGATGGTTTTCGATCCATGCTATTGGATGCTTCGGTATGTATAAATACGTATTGTAACATTGAGAGGAACATAATGAATAGTAAAGCTGGTAGTCCTGGTTTTGGGATCCAGGGGAAAATCTCTGTGTATATGTGTTTTTTATGTGTTATGCTCTCGCATTATTTATTTTTTGTGTTTTAGAATTCATATGTAGGTAATTTTTATACAGGGTTAAAACCTACATTTGGTATCAGAGTTGTTTTTGGCTTCAAGGGGAAGTCTTTGTTGCTGAGGAGTTTCGCTCGCACCTATGGTAGACCCTGTTTAGTGGGATATCTGCGAGATTGATTCTGGTGGTGAAAGAAGATGGTGAGCAGTGGAAAGATAGAGATTGAGAAATTTAATGGTTAGAGTTTTGAGTTGTGGAAACTCAAGATGGAGGATTTGTTGGTGGATAAAGATCAGTGGATTGCAATAGATCTGGGTATTAAACCAATGGGAGTGTCCAATGAAGAATGGAAGAAGTTCGATCGGAAGGTAAAGAGCACAATACGATTGTGTGTCTCAGATTTAGTATTTCTGAATGTATCAAGGGAAGTTATAGCAAAGGATTTGTGGGACAAGTTACGGACTTTGTACCAATCTAAGTCTCTGGTGAATGAACTATTCCTACAGAAAAAGCTATATAACGTGAGGATGAAAGATGGAGACTCAGTGACAGAGCATCTGAATGTGTTTAATACTGTGGTAAGTCAGTTATTGTCTGTTGATATCAAAATTTCAGATGAAGATAAGTTAATTAGTTTATTGTGTTCTCTACCAAATTCGTGGGATAGTATGGTTATTGTAATAGGTAGCAATGCAACTGCCTTGTAGTTTGATGAAATAGTCTCATCCTTGCTGACAAAGGAGATGAGATGGAAAAATATGGAAAGCCAGAATGGTGATGCCTTGTCTATACGAGGATGGTCAAGGAACATAAACAAAAATAAGTAATCGAGTGGGAGATATAAATCTATTGGGAGATTTAAATCTTGAGGAAAACCTGTAAAGGTTGTGTGCTAGAAATGTGGAAAGGAAGGGCACTACAAAAGGGACTGTAAATCTAAAGCTCCTGACAATGGAAAGGGATCTAATGATGCTCCTTCTGCAGAGGTGAAAACCACCTCAGATGAAGGTGGGAATGTGTACTTGGCTTCTTCAAGTACACATGTAGATCATGAGGCTTGGTTGATTGACTCAGGTGCATCCTTTCACTTCACTCCCCATAGAGAGTGGTTATGCGAGTATGAGAAATGCGATGGTGGTGATGTCTTCTTAGGGGATGATAGGAAGGCTAAAATCATTGGTCGTGGAAAAGTAAAGTTGAAGTTGCAAGGTGGAAGGGTTAGAACACTTTCGGGTGTTTTTCATATTCTTGCATTGGCCAGAAATATGATTTCTGTAAGCAAGTTGGATGACGCAGGTGTAAAAACAATGTTCAAGAAGGATACTTGCAAAATGGTTCTGGGAGCACTAGTATTGATGTGGGGAGTTCGAATTGGAACTCTGTACAAGCTGCAAGGTAGCACTGTTATTGATGGGTGCAATAGTTCTATGGTTCCTGAAAGTGGAGCAGAAAATCTATTGGTCTCTTGAGAGAAGACCATGCTGTGGCATCAAAGGCTTGGAAATATTGGAGATAATGGCCTTCGAATACTTCATGGTAAAGGTATGGTAGAAGGTATGAGTAATAGCTCTCTGGATTTTGATTTCTGTGAAACTTGTGTATATGGGAAGCAGAATTGGGTGAGTTTCCCCTCTGGTGGTAAGAGGACGAAACAAATATTAGAGCTTGTCACAGTGATGTGTTTGGACCTGTGAAAGTTCCATCACTGGGTAAGTCTGTGTACTATGTATCATTTATAGATGACTTCTCAAGGAATACATGGATATATTTCCTTAAGAAGAAATCTAAAGTCTTTGACAGGTTTAAAGAATTCAAGGCTCTAGTGGAAAACCAGACAAAGAAGAAGATAAAGGTGTTGAGGACAGATAATAGTGAAGAGTTTTGCAGTAAGGAATTTGTAGAATTCTGTAAGAAGTGTGGTATACCACGACAGAAGGCTACTCCATACACACCAGAGCAAAATGGAGATGCAAAAAGAATGAACAAGATGTTGATGGAAAGGGCAAGAAGCATGCTCAGTGGTGCCAAGTTAGGACAAGAATTCTGGGCATAGGTAGTGGAGACAGCATGTTACCTGGTCAATAGATCACCTTCATCAGCGCTGGAGGATAAGACTCCACAAGAGGTATGGACTAGTAAGAAACCCTCTCTTTCACATCTGATGGTATTTGGATGTGATGCATATGTACATGTTCCAAAGGAGAAACGAACCAAATTGGATAGTAAGTCTGAAAAGTGCATCTTTATTGGGTATAAGGATGGTTTAAAGGGTTATAAGCTTTGGAACCCAGTAACAAGGAAGGTCTTGTACAACCGAGATGTGGTGTTCAGAGAGGTGAAAGATGTTATTAAACATGAAGTCCAACCAAAGGAACCTGAGAAGATAGAGTTTGAGCTAAAGGAGGAAGAATCAGACTCTATAGCAGAGGAGGAATCAGAAGATGAAGAGCCACAAACTCTGGGTGTGAGAAGATCAGTTTGAGAAAGAAGGTAGCGAGAAAGGTATAGTCCATCTACTTTCTATTCAAATTTTTCTTTATCTATTACTGATGATGATCCTAGAATTGTGAAGGAAGCAGTAGATTCGAAGGATGGAAAACTCTGGAAAGAGGCCATGGTTGATGAAATGACATATTTGCACAAAAATGAGGCTTGGGATCTCATGGAGTTTCTGGTTGGAAGGAAACCCATTGGCAGAAAATGGGTGTTCAAGAAGAAGACAAATGGAGAAGGAAAGGTGGAGAAATACAAAGCTGAGTTGGTAGCAAAAGGTTATTCCCAGGTGCCAAGAATTGACTTTAGTGATATTTTTTCTCTTGTTGCCAAGGTAGCTTCTATTAGATTACTTTTATCTATTGCTGTTGTTTTTCATTTTGAGGTAGAATAGATGGATGTGAAGACAACATTTCTTCACGGGGATTTGGAAGAGGAGATCTACATGAAGGAACCTAAAGGCTTTGCAGTGAAGGGCAAGAAATAACTGGTATGCAAGTTAAAGAAGTCTTTGTATGAGTTAAAACAGTCACCAAGGATGTGGTATCAAAAAATTGATACATTTATATGGGTACTTGGCTTCACAAGAAGCAAAGTAGATCACTATGTGTATTTTAAATTAATTGGTGACTGTGTTATTTATCTGATCTTGTATGTGGATGATATGTTGCTGGTTGGAAATGACAAAGAAATTATCCAAGATTTGAAGACTCATTTGTCCTCCAAATTTTATATGAACGATCTTGGTGCTGCAAACTATATTTTGGGCATGGAAATTAAAAGAGATCGAACAAAGAGGAAGATCTAGTTAAACCAAAGGAAGTATGTTGAGACAATATTGCAGAGGTTTAATATGCAGGATAGTAAACCGGCAAAGGTTCCTATTCATGTATGTGTAAAGTTATCTATTGAACAGTGTCCCAAGACACAAGAAGAGGAAGAGGACATGTCCCGTGTTCCATATGCAAGTGCAGTCAGTAGCCTGATGTATGTGATGGTCTGTACTAGGCCAGACATTGCACATGCAGTGGGAGTATTAAGCAGGTTTATGCCAAAACTAGGGAAGGAGCACTAGACAACAGTGAAGCGGGTTTTCAGGTATTTGTGTGGCACTAGTTATTATGGTTTATGCTACCAAGGAAGACCAGGATTGGACAGAGTGTTGGATATTCGTGGCTTTGTTGATGCAGACTGGGCTAGAGATCTGGATCAGAGAAGATCTACAAGTGGGTATGTGTTTAACCTATTTGGAGGTGCAGTCAATTGGATGAGTAAGAAACAATATGTAGTGGCACTATGAACTATAGAGGTAGAATACATGGCAGTCACCCATGCAAGTAAGGAAGCATTTTGGTTGCAGAGATTGTGTTCAAGTATGGGGTTAGTACAGGGAGCTATAAGGATAGATTCTGACAACCAAAGTACAATTTTCTTGGCAAAGAACCCTGTATATCATTCAAAGACAAAGCACATTGATGTTCAGTATCACTTTGTGAGGGATATGATAGAAGACAAAAAGGTGTTTCTCATAAAGGTGGACACTTTGCAGAATACTGAAGATGCATTGACAAAATCTGTGAGCTCTAAGAAGTTCTTTTGTTGGAGAGAAACAATGGGTGTTGCAAGGCTGGATAAATGACTAAACTCTCTTGTGGCCCCATGTGGAAAGAAAACAACAAGTGGGAGAATGTTGGGTTGTGTTATATTCTTTCCACGACTAGCCCACGTAGTTAACCGAGGGGTTAGAGGGGGGGGCGGACCCCCCCCCTTCGTTGCGTCGATTGCGTAGAGGGGGGAGTCATAGGGGGTTTGAGGGGTGTAGGTAACACCAGTCTATGGGGTCCGGGGCAGCATGCTAGAAAGTTTTGTTTTTGGACCCTATATTAGGTTGTGCAGACCTGCCTATGGTTTTGTGCATGATTTTTTGCACATGGTTTTGGACGTGATGGTTTCGATCCATGGTTTTGGATGTGATGGTTTTCGGTCCATGGTATTGGATGCTTCGGTATGTATAAATGTGGATTGTAACATTGAAAGGAACATAATGAAAAATCAAGCTGGTAGTCTTGGTTTTTGGATCCAAGGGAAAATCTCTATGTATATGTGTTTTTTATATGTTATGCTCTCGCATTGTTTATTTTCTATGTTTTAGAATTTGTATGCAGGTAATTTCTGTACAGGGTTAAAACCTACAACAATCGAACGTTTTTCCCTAGTGGTCTCTAAACACTCCTCTTGAGCCTACTACTGCCAGATTTCCTTTGGCTGCACTATCAAAGTTATACTTGAACATAATCTCTGCAACCAAACTGCTTCCTTGCTTGCATGAGTGGCTACCATGTATTCTGGCTTTGTAGTTGATAATGCCACTACAGATTGTTTCTTACTCATCCAACTGACTGCACCTCCAAATAGGTTAAACACATACCCACTTGTAGATCTTCTCTGATCCAGATCTGCAGCCCAATCTACATCAACAAAGCCACGAATATCCAAAAATTTGTCCAATCCTAGTCTTCCTTGGTAGCACAAACCATAATCACTAGTGCCACGCAAATACCTAAAAACCCACTTCGCTGTTGTCCAATGCTCCTTCCCTAGTTTTGACATAAACCTGCTCAATACTCCCACTGCATGTGCAATGTTTGGTCTAGTACATACAATCAAATAAATTAGGCTACCGAATACACTTGCATATGGAACACAGGACATGTCCTCTTCCTCTTCTTGTGTCTTGGGACACTGTTCAACAGATAACTTTACACCTACAAGAATAGGAACCTTCACTGGTTTACTATCCTGCATATTAAACCCCTGTAGTATTGTCTCGACATACTTCCTCTGATTTAACCAAAGCTTCCACCTTCCCTGATCTCTCTTAATTTCCATGCCCAAAATATAGTTTGTAGCACCAAGATCTTTCATGTTGAATTTGGAGGACAATTGGGTCTTCAAATCCTGGATAATTTCTTTGTCATTTCCAACCAGTAACATATCATCCACATACAAGACCAGATAAATAAAATGGTCAATAATTAATTTAAAATACACACAGTGATCTTCTTTTCTTCTGGTGAAGCCATGTCCCCATATAAATGTATCAAATTTCTGATACCACATGACTATTTTAGCCCATACAGAGACTTCTTTAAATTGCATACCAGTTCTTTCTTACCCTTCACCGCAAAGCCTTCAAGTTGCTTCATGTAGATCTCCTCTTCCAAATCCCCGTGAAGAAATGTTGTCTTCGCATCCATCTGTTCTACCTCAAAATCAAAAGCAATAGCAACAAATAAAAGTAATATAATAGAGGCTACCTTGGAAATAGGAGAAAAAATATCACCAAAATCAAGTCCCGGCACCTGAGAATAACCTTTTGCTACCAATCGAGCTTTGTGTTTCTCCACCTTTCCTTCTACATTTGTCTTCTTCTTGAACGCCCATTTGTTGCCAATGGGTTTCCTGCCAACTAGCAACTCCACCAGATCCCAAGCCTCATTTTTGTTCAAAGATGCCATTTCATCAACCATGGCCTCTTTCTCTACTTTGCCATCCTCTGAATCTATTGCTTCGTTCATAGTTTTGGGATCATCATTAGTAATAGATAAAGAAAAATTTGAACAGAAAGTAGATGGACTATACCTTTTTGGCTGCCTTCTTTATTGAACTGATCTTCTCACACCCAGAGTTTGTGGCTCTTCATCTTCTGATTCCTATTCTATTGTAGAGTTTGATTCTTCCTCCTTTAGCTCAAACTCTATCTTCTCTGGTTCCTTTGATGAGACTTCATGTTTAATAACATCTTTCACCTCTTTGAACACCACATCTAGGTTGTACACAACCTTCCTTATTACTGGATTCCAAAGCTTATAACCCTTTAAACCATCCTTATACCTAATAAAGATGCACTTTTCAAATTTACTATCCAACTTTGTTCTTTTCTCCTTTGGAACATTGTTATAGCTCCAAATCTCACCAGTATGGTTTGTGATGCTTCAGCCATGGCCTAGGGCAACCCCTCCTTCCAGACCTAGTCATATATCTAAAAAACAGTGTTTTATTCCCTGTACGTGACATTGCCCTGAGTTAAACGCGTGTATACGCGGGTTCTACATAGCTAACCCGCGTATATGTATTAAAACACTTAAAAAATATAAAAATTCCTTATTTTTGGGCGGAGATCGCGGGTTTCACCTGCTGATCACCTGTTAGTGCTCGTGGCCTCAACTGTCCCCAACCAATTCCTAACTAAAAAACTACTTTGGAGTTTGTATAAAAAGACATCAAGGGGAAGGCCTAAAGAGGAGAAACCATTGAGCAAAGTTATTATACTGAGTTTTTTATCCCCTCCCCCTGATCAGGTCTGAAGTCCCTTGTGCCTTCTGCACTTCCCCCATCTTGTATAGGAAACCCTTTGTTTCCTTTGTGTTTGGGTGTTCATTCTTTCCCATCACATCTTGGAGAGAGTAATGGAAGGTGACCTACTAGTGGCTTGAGGCGGGACGGATCCAGAAGGAGGCTGAGCTTGGAGCCTGCAGAAGCGGATTCAGGTGATATTGCTCTTTTCCCATATTTTTTTATTTATCTAATAAAGAAACACGTCTTGTTCCCGAAACGCTTTTTTCTTTGTGTTAATGATATTTATAGGTGAAGTTCATACTTGAATAGATATTTATAAGTTTGTAACTAACTCATCTTTCATATAACATAAAGATCATTTTTTATGTAAAATCTTGTCCATATACTGTTGTAGTTTGTGGAATTGTGGTTTTTACACGACCAAGGAGCGGAAGGGACGTGAAGAAGGGTTTGCACCCTT
>APFE030534840.1:61545-115245 GCA_000404065.3 Pinus taeda | reverse complement strand
AATTTATACTTAGGAAAGAAAAATGATATTCTACCAGAAACATTAATGTGTTTTTTCCTTAAAAATTAACTTTGTTTGGGACATAAAAAATTGGTTTTATTAGCATTATTTAAAAAGTTTGAAAATTGACCCTAAAAAAAAAAACGTTATTCCAGTAGCATCACTTTCGTTTTGAAGCTATATTTTGCACAAAAATTTCATAATAAATTTCATAGTCACCGCCATTTTTAAAACACGTTCAAAATTGGCACCTAAAAAAAAAACATCGTTCCAGTATACACACTTTTCGTTTTTAGCACTGTTTTTGATGTTTTTTTGGGGTTTTTGGGCCATAGTTCCCGTTTTGAGTTTATAGTTCCCGTTTCAAAGTTTACATTGTTCTCTAACTAAGTTGAAAAGGTTTAACAGAATATAGATAATCAATTAAAGTAGGTGGTACTAGTTAAAAGCGCAAGCGTTGTGATTTCACCAAGACTCACTCTGAAAGGAACATATTTTCCACCAGGTTATCATCGACTAGAAGAAATGAAAGATCTTCATAAAGAGGGGGAATAGACATATAATCAAGTGTTGATAGTTGTACAAGTCATATTTTATTTCACCCTACTTGTTTCAAGAATCCAAACATGGTTTCATGTGGAAACTAATACTATGAGTGCACAAGAAAAGAAGCAAAGGAAAGAAGTAAGACAAAGAAAAACAGAGTAAGAAAAAAAATAGAAGATAAAACGATACTCCTACTCCTAAGCTAATCATAACATGGGCCAACTCATGTAAAGTGATATTTCCAATGTAGCCACTGACACATTGGTTGACCCATTTAGGTAATGGCATGGTTGATGAGAAACACATTCAAGAATACCAACAGATAAGAAATATAAACCAATGCAAACCAAAATGTTCGAAGTTTGAATACATCCAGAGAAAATAAAAATTTGAAAGCACATGAAAGGAACTCTGCATGCATATCATGTTTTTGCGTCATATTGTGTGTGGATGACAAGCATGTACACACCTTGAAACTTGAAAAATGAGCAAACATGAAGGAAGAAGAAAAATTATTTTTCACAACAATGCTTGCCACATATGAATCCTCCAATGCATGAGAAATAGGGTCATGTGATTCTAGTGGAGGATGCAAAGACTGTGAATTGGATTGATTTTAAATGTGAATGGGAGACTAATGAGGAGCCTGGGGATATTCAATAGATTTTTTTATCAGAAGTGGGATTGAACTCAAGGCTATGAGAACCTGACATAACCATCAGCTCAGGTTGAAGTGCCTCGACAACTTGAGGAGTTTCCACCTCATCAGAAGATGTATCATCAAAGACCAGTGGTTTAGAAATATCAACAATAAGTGAATTAGAACTGTGATCACATGAATGAGTGAAAAGATCACAGCAACCACGATCAAAAAATTCAAGATGGACAATGGCATCCTCATGATCTAATGAATCATAAAGAGGGGTTGATGAGAAACAAAAAATTTCACCTTCTGAGTTTCAAAAAATGAAATATGAGAGATCAAGTGGACCCGGGAAGAAATGTTTTTCCCCTCCACAATCAGATGATAGACTGACATCTTGCCCATTCTATGAATGATTAGAGGTGGAAACATCCAAAGATATATTTTCACAATAGGATTCATAAATGGAATAAATGTAGAAGATGTCAGGATAAATAGGACGAGGTACAAAGTGAAGGAGGTCATCCTTCACCGCAACTTCTTATTCAGATTCCCACACATACTCATCAAAAATAATAACATAGGTTGGTTGTTCAACACCCACTTCGTCCATAACTTGATGCTCATGAAAATCGCATGGGAAGTCTAAAATGGATGAAAACAACATACCAAAATCTAGAGGATCAAAGGAACCAGTGGATAGAGACTGAGTAGATGAGACATTGTGACAACCATCAGTATTACAGTCTAAATCTGTGCAGAAATCTAGAGCAAGTGGGGTAGGCAAAGATGGTGATAGTTCAACAGGTAGGTTCATAGCTTCTCCCACCTTGTCCTATGGAGCTAGAGTTATTTGATGAGAAGGGGACGGAGGGTCACTTGGGACAACAACCTTATCCATCTCAGATTTTTAAGCTCTAACACTGAGGTATATTGGGAGGGGTTCAAAAGATTCTAATTAATGTGGATTCTAAGGGATGTGAACAAGATACTGAAATATTTCATTCAGAAATTTCCAGTCAACTTAATCTTTTGTAAATTGAAAATAGTAATGACAGAAATGATCATAAAAGTGTTTAATTGATTCATTAGGTTCTTTTCACAATTTTAAATTTTGTGATTAAGTTCTTTAAATTTTAAATTTTGTGATGAAAGCACGACCTAATTCTTTGATCATGTGCTTAAAATATTGTATAGAGGCTATGGGAAATGTGTGACACCATTTCTTGATGCGCCCTTTGAACATGAAAGAAAATAAACCATAGACAATTTCATCTGAGGGGACCTCATTCCTATTACAGGAACCCATAAAGGAAACTACATGAATTAATAGGGATGCTCCACTTTCGACATCAAATTTGTGTTGTGAAAATTCATCTATAACATCTGTCGACACATTAAAATCACTAGCATGAGAAAAACAAGTGGGGGTTGTGATTTTATAAGTCATGATTGACATGCAGAAATTCAAAACAGACTTCAAGGGCTCAGCTTGTCATCCAGCCTTCCTTCTAGTGCCAGAAATGTTGACGTATTGGACCCACCAACAGTCAAGGGATCTCCTTGGTAAGAAGTCCTAACTAGACCTTAGACTTTTTGGAGTGGGAGTCCCATTAGTGGGTGATAATGTAGTGCCTTGGTTGTGGTAGTGTGTAGAGGTAAGTGTGATATATTTGTCGAAAGAAAGTGTGTGGTCTTATAGTGAGTCAAGTGAGATGCATGGGGATTCTATCACGTAGAGGGGAAAAGGAAGTGTGTCCCTTAGAAGCCTATAATAGTACACAGCCTGAAAGGAACATATGAGCTGAATGACATCGTAGGCTGAAATGCAGAATAGTTCACAAACCAAAGTCACGAGTTAATCCAACATGCATTCAACAAGATTCTTACAATTTCATACAAAGTAGTCCATAAGAAAATGTGTATGTCAAACAACATACATTGCTAAAGAAACCATAATGGTCCAACTATAATAACAACATATGCATTAAACTGTGTTGGCTCAATTATTATTATTATAAGTGAAAGTTCCATCCATACATACACCATTGGTAGCTAGTAGCCCCAATAGTGGAACATTACAATCAAGAAGACTTGCTCCTCTAAAGAAGAATACTCACTCTATGCTGTGGAGAAGCCAAGGCTCGTTAGAATACTCCAAAGCCTTCTCTAAGCCTAAGCCTATCCAAAAACTTCACCCCCAAAAAACTGTTCTATGAGTTATGGCATTCTATTTATATCAAAGGGTGGGTGACCCTTAACATTCCCCTTTGTGACTCTTTGACTACCCTTATGACTCTTCAACTTATTTACAAATAACTCATTACATTACATAATGATTGTTCAGATTCCACTAGTGACACTCGGAATTCCACTTACAAGATATTTACAAATAATATACATTTTCCACATGTACCCATGTGATACAAAATAGTCTAAAGACAACCTAACAAGAAAAAACATTATGACCCGGAAGTTTTGGGAAAGACCATCCCAACAACCTCCACTTGATGCGTCTCAGTGACATACTGATGTTAAGCTTGGTATTGTGCTATTATGTTGCCAAACTACTCGATGGTTTCTTTTTTATAGAAGAATATTGCCTCCATAACTTCTGGGTATATGGTCTTGGAACCTTCATCCAACTCATTGTGAAGCATGTGATGCATGGTCTTGACCATAACAGGACCACCAATGTACTTTTTCATGTTTGGTGCACTCACCTCCAAGTCATCATTGGTGGCCTCTCACCTTATCTGCTCCATGTACATGTCAATCTCCAGCCGGACTTGGTTCTTATGCTTAGCTTCAATAAGGGAACTGATTGACCAAATCATGTGTGCTATCATAATGACATCCAAACTCTTATACAATCATGCCTATGAAGCTTGTATGCTGTTGACAAATAGGGTGAGCTTCTCATAGCTCTAGATCAACATCCAGATCTTTTCTTTTTCTAGCTCTGCCTGCGTCTTCATCATATTTGGCAAGTGAGGCAGGGCTCCCTCGTACCCCATTGTCCATTCTTTCACATGGGGAATAACAACGTGTATGTCCTTGATAGTTTGGACAACCCTTTTTCTTTGTTGCTAAAAGTCATATAGATGGACAAATGCCTTATCCATGGTGACAAATCCATCATAGAGCTTCCACATGGTGGTCTCAAGAGTTGATACTTCAGCAAGTATCGTATTCCTCACCTCTGCCATTGTGGAACCTACAGATTGTTCAGCGTTTTGCTTGGTCACTTGCAAGTTCATTGCCATCTATTCATTCTCAGCTAACAGGAACTTGACATTTGACCTTGTGGCTCCTGCATAAGCCAAAGTGGCATCGCCTTGGCAACTTGATTTTTTTTTACATATGACACTATCACCCTTTCCTTCATGAATGCACATGATGTGTGATGATCTAGGAAATTCTTTCTCCATGCTTGTACAATATTCTTCTGAAACTCGTCAAATAATAGGTTGTACACATCCATCACCAAATCATCATCAAGGAGAAAAACCTCTCCTTTCTCACTCGAGATTGGTTCTCACACTGGAGGAGGCGAAGACTAAGAGATGACCTCAAGTGCTCTCGACATGAGGTCAGTGTCTTGGTCCTGTGGCTCCTGTCCCAACTCCATGTCTATCACTTTAATTAGTTTCTCAATCCGCTGAGAAAGATCCTGATCTCGCACCTGCTCACCCTCTTTTACAGCTACTGGTTATTCTGACTCCTCAATATGTATGGTCATTGTTTACTCGGTCATCGTGCCTTGCCTTTCTTCTTCTTATTGTTTCTAATTCTCTTACCTATCTCTCCTTCTTAGCTCCTACTCTTCCTTCAACTTATTCTTTGTTTCCTACAGCTTCCTTTATGCTTCCTCCAGCCTTTTCTTTTCTTTCTTCCTTCACTCTGCCCTATTTATGCATTTTTGCCTCTTTGCCTCCGCTTCCAAAGCTTCTTTTTCAATGATAGGATCTTCTTTGAACTTGTAGCTTTGCTTAGCCTCTGGGTTATCAGTAATCTTCCTATTACCCTTGTCCTATTTTGGTTTGTTTCTTATTGTTGCTCTTGTTTTTTCTTCCTATGGTGGTGCTTCTTGCAAACCAGCTTTCCATACTATGGTTATATTGATTGGTTCATTAAGCTTGGAGTAGTTGTAACAGTACCTTCAAGGGTCCGCCTCTGCCAAATGAAATGTCTTAAGGATCCATAGATAATACACCATCACATAGTGGTTCTTGCAAATATCGTAGGGATCATACAGAACATAGTCTTTGGTGTTGAACTTGAACTTCACTATCTCCTTAACTTCGACATTGACATCCTTCAAGCTCTTAATCTAATACAATTCAATCCACAAAGGAACAGTTTGCCATGGTGCCTTCTTCCTCCTATGTAGCCCTGTTGATAACCCTGTGGGGATGTGATATGAGGCCTCTTGCATGACCAAATTGTCTGTGGCATACTATGGTAGAACATGCGGAGGCTTCTCTCCGTCAATCATCCTGATGAAGGTGCCACCAGGTGAGGTATACCAATCTGCAATGTCAACTATTTCCTCCATTTCTTCTTGGGACATGCAGGGTGGATCCTACTAAAAGATAATCTTGTACACCAGGATGATGAAAGTGTCAATCAACCTCACCATAGCTCCTCGGTAGCTACAGCCACAAAATAACTTACAATAAATGTTGACGATAGTCTCTTTTGGTGTCCATGTCCAACCCATCCGAGGAAACTGATGTTGGGCACAAATTCCATCAAGTAAATATGCAGACATGTAGAATATTGTTTTCTCATCCTTGGGAGGATTCTGGGTGTTAGTCATGTCATGGAATTTCATTTGAGGATCCAATTGATCCTACTAGTTGAATTCCCTTCGATCATTCACCAACTAGTCCAACAAAACCACCCAATTTTACGAAAAGGCCTTCTCCTCTCTTACAGTATAATCGGCATGCAAAGATGATCAAGAGTTGGTAGGCCTTCCTAAGAGACTTAGTCTTGTAAAGATGATTGGGTGTCACTCTGAACTTCGATGACTCTTTTACCCAACACTTTATAATATCTCTAGTGTTCACAAAGTTGTGGGTGGCATAGAAAAGTGCATCCATGTGGTTCACCGGCTGAGGTAAATGAAACAATTGTTGATAGTTCTCCACCTTGAAGTTGGAAAGTTGTATCCCACTGGCACTGCTCAATGACGTAGTCTCTAGATCTATGTGTGAGACAATCTAGTGGATGATGTCCACACATGGGAATGCGATGTTCCTGCATGAAGCCTTATGTAAGCCTAACTGATGGCAAATTAATATAAACCTATCGATCCTCTAGATCTTCCTTGAAGTCCCCTACAAAGATATACTTGATTTCCTACCATGTTAACTTCATACCCTTATCAATGAGCAATTGAGTGTCTGCATAAACTAGAAAATTCACTAGCACCTTCTCAACTGCTTCCATAGTGCTACTCTCAACGGTATCCTTTGATACATCTCTCTTGGAGGCCAGGTTATTGTAATTGCTAGAGAGTTTCTCAACAGCTATTGTACCTAGAGACAAAGAGGACATGCATGGAATGCAAATGTTAGCTTGAAACCAAAAGAACTTCAAGAACAAACCAAGAGACAAACTAGGAAATTACTGGGAAGGATTCCGCAATCTTGGCTCAGAGGTGACTTCTTGCTAGCTGGAATTATGTATTACCCAGTCCCAACAATTAGTGGGAAGGCCTTGATGACTGGAACTTTGCAATGCACAGTTCAGTCTAGGCCCAGGCTAAGAGAGACTGCACACTGCACAGTCTCGGTGGGCAAGTCTCAGGGCTAGCTCATAGAATTGCATAATGCATAGTTGGAGCCAGGCTTGGGAAACCTCTGTGCAATTCTAGAACCCAAGGTCAAGGCCTTGAGCTCCAGAAATGTGTAGTGCATACTTGGGATAACATGATTCGGGCCAAGGAAGCCCAAATATTCCCAAGGGAAGTGAGAAATCGAACATATCTAAAGGATTGAATGATTTTGGGTGCATATTTAAGTGAATGATAATGTATGCAAGTGAAACAAGTGCATGAATCAATCAAATTGGAGGAAAATGAAGCATGTGGAGAGAATCACCATAACGATGATTGTTAAAGTAGAAAATGGGTGATGAATGCGACACTTGGGTAAGGAAATGCAAAACTTAAAAAAACACTTCTACAAACTAAAATGACTTGAAATTCCAGTGGTTGTTCAACAAAACAATTGAAACAACACTCTATTGATGGTGTTGGACCCGCTAACATTCAGGGTATCTCCCCGGTATGAATTTCCAACTAGACCTCTCACCATTTGGTGTAGGAGTCCCATTTGATATGATGGCCCGATTGCCATTATCTTAAATATTTTCCTTAGCTCTTGCTTGCCAACACATGAGAATGGTTTATTTTATCTTCAAACAGTGAGGTTCGCATTCCTAGTTATTGCTTAGTGTCTCTTGTGTCAAGGTTCTTTCATTGTAGAGGGAGAGGGTGAGAGTGAGTCTCAAGTCAAAGGGGAATAGTCCCAACTCTATTGGAAATGCACAACACAATATGACATGTATGGCTTCCAGTGGAGTAGTCCACTCAGATGCGGTAGTCACAAACATAAGGTGAGTAGATAGCACGTACAACACCTAGCGGAATAGTCCACACGAGTGCGATGGTCGTTATAACAATTTTATGAGAATGAGTTTGTCGAGTGTCCAGCGGAATAGTCCAAATGGGCGAGACAACATTAACAACTGATACAACACACTTTCAATAGCATATGTACTAAAACAACCAAAATAGTTCAACTGTCTTAATACAGGTTAAAGAAACATGCATTACAAGCATCCAAAGAATATTCTTACAAACGAATATAATACATGTGTGCAAACGTTATGGCCTCTTAACAGGCTTCTGAATTAAGTGAAAGTTCCAAGACACATCCGTACACCATTACATCACTAACCTCGATAGTGGATTGTTGGATCCATTACTCGCTCCTCAAAGAAAAGATTACAAACTCTCAACGCTATGTGGGAGGAGCCAAGGTGAAAAGTCCCTTGCAAGTACAAATGAGGGGTATATATAGCCAAGGGTGAAACTAACCCTTATGACTATTCAAATTCCCTCATGATTCTTTTACTTACATGACTCTTCAACTTTACATGTGGGTCTCTTGGACTTCCATGTTACATTACATTGCTTACAATTGTATGGCCCACAGTAATGATGTGGTTGAGATGAATGGACATGACAATGATGGTATGTTCATGCTAATGGTGGTGTCCATGTCAAGATGTAATGCTATTGAGTGATGAGTGTGTTTTTGGTGTATCATAGCTTCACCTCTGCATGGAAAGGTGTGCAGAGTCTTTGATGGTCTTGGTGTTCACGTTATGTTGCATGTGCATGTATCCCCTTCGTTGGTACTTGGCATGCTTCATGTGTTCGTCCATTCACGAACAAGTCTCCCAGCATGCACTCCTTGTTCATCTTGTTCATCTTGTTCATCGTCATGCCATGTCTCATTTATGTACATGTATCTACAATCACTCATGACGAGATGACATCAAATCCAGAAATCGCCTAGTCTACCATGATGCATCATCTTTCATTTTCGAGTGCAGGTGGTCAAGAGAGAGGACAAGGTTTTGAAACTGCACATAGCACATTTCAAGTCGAGATGTGAGCTCCAGGACATTGTCAAGGAAAATTGCACAAAGGTAATTGGGAGGCTCAAATGAGCAGTGACCCTCTGAAAGATCTAGCTTGGCTGGAGGGAAAAACTGCGAAAAGCTTCCAGGGAGGTAGTTTCAATAGTAGGGAGGAGACTGGCAATGAAAAATGCACAAATTCTCTACAGAGGTTGGCAGCGGGCTGTGGGAGCTTGTTGGAAAAAATTGTGAAGAACTGGGAGGTTAGCCTGTAGGACATGTCTAAGTGGTTTCTAGACTAAGTAGGGTGTCGGGCAGCTGGAAGATAACCTAGAAAAACTGTGTAGTTTCCAGAAGGAGCAGCAGGTCGGATGATAGGGGGACTAGCTGACAAAATTGCACAAATTTCAGAGAATGAAATGACAAGAGCTAGGTTCATGTCCTTCATGTCTATGCAATTTCTTTAGTCAACGAAGGTGGGCATGATGGATGCTTCTGCAAATTTTTTTGGAGGAGTGAAGCCTGTGGTCACTGCCCGATCAAACTCTTTGGTTGACTAGCAGGAAGCTTGATGTACTTTCTTGCGAGCAACGCAGATTGAGATGACTTGCTAAATAACTTCTGCATTGTTCTGGTTGACAATCAATCATGTTGATTCTAGGATTGCATAGTATAGACTACCTGGGAGGAAGCCTCAAGCTCTACGCAATTATGGGCAACAATATTTGATCACTTAGGGTTGAGAATATGTAGTGTAGCTCAGCAGAGGTCTGGTTGTTGGAGGGTGGTTTGGTCAGCAGAGTTTCACCAAAATTACTAAGTGTGTGAGTGGTTGAACTTGTGCATGCATGAATTTATGAACACACACTCAACATGACTCGACGACAAGACACCTCAAACCAACAAGACAACATGCTCAATGTGAGTGACCAACGAGTGTGAGTGATAAATGCAACACTTGAGATAGATAATTGAATGACCACGATGACACTTGCATGACATTGCATACAACTTTGTGTGTGAGTGCGACAGATGCTTACATAGTGAACACAACTTGTACACATAAAGGCAGACCTTCAACATAGCAAGAACATGACCATAAGAATGACATTGTGACCAACATGCTAAAAGATGTCCAGTGAATGGTCAAGCAAGGAGGGTGCAAATACTCAACATGAACTCATGGGATGAGCCCGAGCATTTGCAAACATAAATGAAAAAACCAAGGAAGGCTCCAAAATTGAATGCTGGCCAAAATTTTAGAGGGCGTTGCTACCACTACAATACTTGGCAACACATTGGTTGAACACTATCTTCTATGTTTTGGTCCATTGATAGCACAAGGCCTTGGTCTATCAGGGAGTATTGAATCATTGTTTGGGTTAATTTTGCTTCCCCACTTACCCCATGGACATACATGGTTCACCTTTTTCTGACTTAGTAAAAAAAAACAACAAGTTTCATCTTCATCAGAGTGTTACAAAATCAGGAAGGTTAGTTTGGCTCACATGTTAAGAAATTTCAGAGTATAATTTTCCATCTCTAGTGTTACTCCACTGATAGCAGGCCTGCACAGTACCCAGGCAGAGTCAAATAGGAACACACGCATTGCTCCACTGCCAACAAGCCTAGTCAGTACCCTAGTGAAGTTGTATGCTTCACCTCTCTACGCAGGAATCCTTTATCTTCTTTCGCCTTTGTAATTTTAAAAGAAAACTGTGCATAGGAACTTATTTATTTTTAGGGCGGAAGGTGGACCCTGACTTATTGAGAGAAGAAGAGGTTGATCCTTCAGTGAAGCATGTAATACCTCTGACATAGGTTTTCTTGTTTAGATTTTCCCTTTCTCCATTTCTACTAGTTGGATGTGCTTGAACACATAGAGCAGAAGGTCGAGTACATGCACGAGGTTTCCCAGTGTGGACATATGTTCATTGTTGGACCCAAGCTTCCCTTGTAGATGTTTCATACTTTCCATCAATACTTCATCTACCGAAGGTTATAACCAAGCACAGAGAAGACAGATGCATGACTGTTCAAGTGTTACAGTGTCACAAGACTCCTTGGATCTTAGCCACATACTCATTCAAAATCTAGAACTTAGTAGAGGGTAGCACTTATTGAGAAACCAAAAATAGCATGATACTAAGAAAACAAAACAAAATGGAGCAAAAATAGCAAAGTGAAAATACAACAAGAAAGAAAGGCGAGTAAGCAAACAGACCAAACCAAGTCAGCAAGAAAATAAACACGTAAACCAAAAAGAAAAGACAAGCAAGAAAGAAAACAATACTCCTACTCTTACGCTAAACAATCAAGGTTACATGAAATGAAATTTCTAGTGAAGCCACAGTAGGCATACCCGACCTGCAACCACAAATATACAAGCGATTAAAATAGATAAAAAATAGTGTGCAACAGAAAATATAAAACATTGACAAAATTTCGCACGAGAGAGAAGGTCTCACCTGTGGGTAGAAATATGTGTCACAACCACCCAACATAGATGCTTACCTCTTAGGTGACTACCATTTTTTAATAAAGCTCAAAAGCCTCTTGCGAGTGTGTGTTCTTTTGCACAAAGTTTCTTAGCGAGTACAAGGAAGGACTTTAGCTTGTTACCTACAACATGACTTGCCAAGTAAGATTGTTCCATCCATTCAACGATTGGATCATAAAATTTGTGATGGTTTTTTTGAAAGAAACGTGATATTTGAAAATATGGATTCCTGATTCGAGAGAGGGGATCACAATGGAAATTTGGTACTTTTATATAGATCTGATCATTCTCATCATTCATGTCAAGACAGTGAGGACCTATCATAGCTACCAATGCAAGTTGAAGTGCCTCACCTACTTGACTGAAGTCTGAGGAGAAAGATGTTATAGGATGAAGATCATAGTGTGCGAAACGGTTGTCATTGGATGTACTAAGGAAAATGATAAAATGCATGAAAACCACCCAAGATAGAAGAAAGATCAGACTAGTTGGTCAAGATGCCAGATTCCCAGTTTGACATGAAAAAAGAATTTTTTTGAAAAATCTTGCAAATGCTCTGAATGATGGAACCAAGTTCGATGTGCACTAGATATGATAGAACAATCACCTGCAACTCACGAAAAATTACACAGGAATCATGTCACCATAGAAATTTATATAGGATATTTGTAATTTGAATGTGTGAAGCCAGTTGGCGTGTGGTGAAATGAGAGTACCTTGATTCGCGTGATATGTTGTGCGCTTGTCATCACACAAGGTGATTGTTGGTGTGATGAGTGGGCAAATTTGACGTGAAAAATTCATAGGAAGACCAAGGATTTGATCATGAGGGAGAAAATTCAATAAGTATGATACCAAACAAAGATAGTCTTTGAGGTGATCAACTTCATAGTTCCATGATCGCATGAGAGACGAACACTCCCAACCCAAATTGGATGTAAGAGAAGTTCATGAAGACAGACATGCTATAACAGACTCATGGATTCAATCATTAGTGAAAATTTGAAATTTTGAAATATCACACCCAGAATAGTAAATATTTTTTTCACGAGGATCCACATTGAGTGCAACCATGCATATAGATGGATTGTGCATGAGAAACCAAATTGGATTTGGTTCAAGGGGCATACTAGAGTCGCGAGGTCTTGACATAACCATCAATAGATGTTGAAGTACCTTGACTTCCTTGCACATCCCAGATATTTCTAGAATTGAAAAATGGCATTTTGAGATGTGAACCAAATCATGCATGGCTTAAGGATGGTTGTTGTTTCTAATTTCAAAACTGCTCTTAAGATGGAAGCCATCTCTATTACAAGCATCATCAAACTTTTTAGCTTCAGCAAGCTACCTTGACAATTTGTCTTCATGCAACATATAAGATGATGATGTGTGGGAAGAGCCATGTGTGTTGAGACTATTTTCATCATGGACAACCTCATTGACTTGTGTCGATTGAGGAGATAACTCGTCGGATGAAGAAACAAGAGAACACGAAGTATCTTCGACGCATGTCAATGTGCTGTGTATGGTAGGACACATGAGAAATTGGGGTGAATATAAAGTTTCAATATGGATGTCTACTTTTATTGATGGAAATTCCAGAGTTGAGTTAGAGGTACATGAGAGAAAAATAGATCACATGATGTGTTTGGGCATTCATAACCAGATATGAAAGCATGGGAGTGATGACAGCCCAAGTCTAGATATTAATAGAAAGAACTAATTGTGAATGATGTTTAACCAACATTAGCGGATTGAGAATCGACCAAGAATGGAAGCTCATTGTCTTGATGTGAACCATTTTGAAACATAGAAGAGGAATTGATTGTACCTTCACCTTTCTTCTCCTCTTTTGGTGTAATGAGACTACCTTGCACATGACTTCAAATTGAGCTAGCATCTTGAGAATCAAGAGAACGCGCACAGCTAGCTTGTGAAGTGGATTGATCAGGAAAGTCATGGTACAAGGATTCATGGCTTGTAGATGATGGAGGATGGCAGAGAGGTAGATTAGACTCAAGACATGGGTCATGAATGGTGATGTTCTCTTACGGAATGGAGGAATGAGTCTTCACCATAGGCTTTCTAAGCCATTATTTAATTTCCTCCATTGGAGTGGGAGATGGCTGAGAATATGGGTTAGGAACATGCTATGCCAATTTCTAAACTTTACGACTGCTACGAGGGAGCACCTTCTGCACAGACTTCTCATCTTTTCAATTGCTACAAAGGGGCAAACCCTGTGGGACTAGAAAGGGAGGAGGAAAAGGAACGAACAGGGTGTTGGGCTCCTCCTCTGCAAACTGAGGGGCCTCATGATCCATAAGATTCAAGGAAGAAGGTAAATCAGAAGTTTCACCGTGTTAGGAAACATGAACCAAGTGTTTCAACTCTTGGCTCATGAAGTCAAGGTACACAAACTGTTTAGAAATTTTGTGACAAGGGTGAAGGGAGCGAGTAGAAAAGTCCTCAACTGATTCGCTAGGCTTCATTCTTAAACGAGAGACTCTTTCACAGGCATCTTAGTGGTTATATTTATCGAAGGCTTGATGGAGCTCCTTGAGGAGAGGAAGAAGGGAATGGGTGGAAGCAAGTGGCAAGGTATGACACCACTGATTAGCATGACCTTCAAGGGTGAGGAAGAAAAGTACGCAAACAACCTCTTCACTATCAATTTCATGAGCTTAGTAGGAATGAAAAAAATTAGAAATGTGCTTGGTTACGGACGTTTTGTCCTCACCTTCAAACTTTAACAAGGACAAGTGATCGAGAAGCTCAATGGGGATTGATAGTAGATTAAGGAAGAAATGAGAGAAACACCCCGAGAGCACGAATTGTGTATGATCCATTTGGTAACAGATTCAATCTAGATGTAATGGGCTCAACTTGTCATCTAGCCCTTCTTCTAGTGCTAGAAATGTTGACTGTGCTGGACCCGCAAACATTCAGGGGATCTCCCCAGTATGAAGTCCCAACTAGACCTCACACCATTTTGTGTAGGAGTCCCATCCGGTATGATGGCCCAGTTTCCATTCTCTCAAATATTTTCCTTAGCCCTTGCTTGTCATCATATAAGACTAGTTTACTTTGTCTTCGAAAAGTGAGGTTCACATGCCTGGTGAGTGCTTAGTGTCACTTGTGTCAAGGTTCTTTCGCTGTAGAGGGAGATGGTGAGAGTGAGTCTCAGGTCAAAAGGGAATAGTCCCAACTCTGTTAGGTACACACAAAATAGTAGGACATGCATAGATTCTGATGGAGTAGTCCACTTAGATGTAATAGTCACAAACACAAGGTGAGTAGATAACACGTACAAGACCCAGCAAAATAGTCCACACGAGGGCGATGTTCGTTATAGCAAGTTTACGAGAATGGATCTATCGAGTGTCCAACGGAATTGTCCACATAGGTGAGACAGTGCTAACAACTAATATAACACATTTCCAATATCATATGTACTAAAACAATCGAAATAGTTCAACTGTCTTAATACAGGTTAAAGCAACATGCATTACAAGTGTCCAAAGAATAGTCTTACAAACAAATACAATACATGTGTGAAAATGTGTTGGCCTTTTAACAGGCTTCTGAATTAAGTGAAAGTTCCAAGACACATCTGTACACCATTACATCACTAACCTTGATAATGAAGTGTTGGAGCCATTGCTCGCTCCTCAAAGAAAATATTACAGACTCTCAAGGCTATGTGGGAGGAGCCAAGGTGAAAATTCCTTTACATGTACAAATGAGGGGTATATATAGCCAAGGGTGAAACTGACCCTTATGACTGTTTGACTTCCCTCATGATTGTTTGACTTACATGACTCTTCAACTTTACATGTGGGTCTCTTGTACTTCCATGTTACATTACATTGATTACAACAGTATGGACCATAGTAGTGATGTTGTCGAGATGACTCATGACATGACTCGTCATGACAGTGCTGGTATGTTCATGCTGATGGTGGTGTCCATGTCGAGCAACAATGCTACTGATTGATGAGTGTGTCACTGGTTTATCATAGATTCACCTCCATAAGGAAATGTGTGCGGATTATTCAATGGTCTTGGTGTTCTCTTGATGTTGCATGTGCATGTATCCCCTTCGCTGGTACTTGGAATGCTTCATGTGTTGGTCCATTCACGAACATGTATCCTAGCATGTGCTCTTTTTTATCCTATTTGTAATCATGCCATGTCTCATTCATGTACCTATATATGCAATCGCTCATGACGAGATGACATCAAATCCAGAAATATCCTAGTCTACCATCATGCATCATCTTTCATTTTCGGGTCTAAGTGATCGGGAGAGAGGACAAGGCTCTGAAACTGCATAGAGCACATTTCAAGTCAAGATGCGGGCTCCATAGCACTGTCAAGGAAATTTGCGCATAGGTCATTGGGAGGCTGAGATGAGAAATCTAGAACAAAAGTGACCATCTGTAGGATCTGGCTTGGCTGGAGGGCAGAACTACACAAATTTTCTAGGGAGGTAGTGCAAGCAGCATGGAGGACACTAGTAGTGAAAACTACACAGATTCTTAGGGGAGGATTGCAGCGAGCTATGGGAGCTTATTGGCCAAAACTATGCAGAAATGGGAGGCTAGACTGTAGGACATGTATGCACAATATCTAGGCTGAGCGGGCTGTCGGGAAACTGGAAGATAGTCCAAGAAAATTGTGCAGTTTTAAGGAGGAGTAGCAGGTCGGGTGATAAGGTGACTAGCTAACAGAATTGCAAAAATTTCGACGAGGGTTTAATGATAGGCACTGGTGATTTTCCTTCATGTTTTCACAATTTCTTTAGTGAGCGGAGGCAAGCATGTTGATAGCTTCTGTGCAATGTTTTGGGTGAGTGAAGCCTGTAGTCACTACCCGATCAAACTCTTTGGTTGACCATCAGGAAGTTTGAAACATTTTCTTGTGGGAAACACAAATCGAGATGGCTTGCTGAACAACTTCTACACTATTCTAAGTGATAGTGATCAGTTGGATTGATTCTAAGATTGCGCAATGTAGAATTCCTGGGAGGTAGCCTCAAGCTTTGTGCAATTCTGGGCAGTAGTACTTGATCACTTAGGGTTGAGACTGCGCAGTGCAGATTAGTGGAGGTCCGACTATTGGAGGGTTGTTTGGTTAGTAGAGTTTCTACAAAATGACTAAGTGTGTGAGCGCGTGAACTTGTGCATGCATGACCTTGTGAACACACACTCAACACGACTCGAAGACAAGACACCTCGAACCAACAAGACAACATGCTCAGTGTGACTGACCAACGGGTGCCAACAACAAGTGTGACACCTGAGATAGATCATTGAAAGACCATGATGACACTTGCATGATATTTCATACAACTTTGTGTGTGAGTCTGACGGATTCTTACATAGTGAACACAACTTGTACACATGAAGACAGACCTCCAACATAGCAAGAAGATGATCGCAAGCATGACATTGTGACCAACATGCTAAAAGATGTCTAGTGAATAGTCAAGAAAGGAGGGTGAAAAGACTCAACACAAGCTCATGGGATGAGCCCAAGTGTTTGCAAACATTAAGGAAAAAACCAAGGCTTCGAAATTGAATTCTGGCCAAAATTTTGGAGGGTGTTGCAACCGTTACAACACACTCTTAAAATATAAACAAACAAAAGTGATAGAAAAAGCAGCAAAAGACTAAAAAAACAAGACTTACCCAGAAAATAAACGACAATCGCACCGGAGGTTCCTTGATCTCCTCGCGGATTCCATAGCTCCAAGATCGAATGTGAAAATGAGCTCTGGCGATGTCCATTAAATAGATTTGGTTGATTTAGGGTTTGTGACATGAAGGCCATAAATCAAGGAAAAAGCAACACTTGGTGGAAGTTTCCATAGTAACTCAAGTGTCTCCTCTAGGCTGCTAAAAATAGATCCCCATTTTCTAGGGATGCTTTTTCACTTTTTTTTTTTATTTTTCGGAAAAATCTACCACGCATTGCCTGGAGACATTACACAATTTTGGGAAGGACTCGCCAAATCACTCGCTCATTCATTGAGCAACTTCTGAGCAAGAATATTATGCACATTTTTTGGGTTGAGTGGATTTGGGTTCCCTCTCATGCTCTGTGTAGTTTCCCAACCGAAGACAGGCTGTCAACTGGCTCTACGCAATTATGGAGCTGAAGTTTCATTGTTAGCATGGGATTCACAATTCCCAAGAGCAAGGTTGGTTGTCCTCAAGGATGGAGCAATTCACTAAGGCAAGCCTGGAACTGGGTTGAAACCAAGTCAAGAGATTAGCTTGTGGGTTAGAAATTAAAGCAAGTAAGAAAACACTAGCCATAATGCAAAAGATAAAGCTCCATCAAAGCACAGGTACATGGGTTAGTGCAAGATGAGCTTCTGTGATTTAGGAGGGAGGCTCCAAAACAATGTAGAGGAAAAAATTTGGATGTTGGTTGTAGCCACTACAAAGGAATGCTTGGATAAAGAGACATTATTGAAAAACAAATCCCAGTTTTGGTTAAAGAGTGAAGGGGATAGAGGAGGTCGTCAAGAGAAAATAAGAAGGGGAGTTATTCAGAAGTGAGCAAGGTGTAGCAAAATCCAAAGAGGAGAGGTTAAGGAGTGCTTAAGTGGTTCTAGAGGATGGATCCAAGGGACACCAATAGCCAGGTGGAGGTGACGTGTTCAAGTAATAAGCAATGTAGAAGGCTTGTTATAGGGGCTTGTTAGCAAATCATAGTCAGAAAGTGAAAGCTCACAATAAGGGAAAAAAAGAGATGGCTACTGATGGCCATGAACAGGGTTCAAAGAAAAGCCATAGAAAATAGAGAAGGATGCCTAGAAAAATGGCATGAGAAATTTTAGCTAGAATAATTTGAAAGTGATATGGCTTATTTGGAAACACAAGTTGATGCATTAATGCAATGCCTACAATCTAGGGAAGAATGGCAGAGAGAGAACATGATGAGAAGGTTCAAGCTTCTTTTAGGACAAAAGGGTTTTAAGAAAAATATCCATAAGAGACAAGGGAATGATTTGAAACACCTTTTTAATGCTTCAATAAGAGTGGAAGAGCTCAAAGAAGCTGAGCTTAAGGATGAAGCAACTCACATTTGTAAACTAGTGAGAGGTAGCATCCTTAGAGGAGAAGATAATGAGAGATTGTAAAAAAGTATCATGGACTATGTGCGAATTTTGGATCAATAGATGGAGTTGCAAACAAAGGATTTTGATGAGACACTATTCAAATGTATTAGGGAGTGTGGAGAAATTCTCATGGAAGGCACTGGTGAAACATTGGAAAAATGTTAGCAACGAGAACTAGTAGCAAAAATACCAGAGTTGGATAGATGGTACTTTGTCTTTTAATTTGGTGAGTTGCATCTGAATCATGGCCATAGGCATGGAAAATATTTACAACAGAGAAGAGAAGGCACATGGACTTCCTCTAAAAGTCTAGAGTAGGAAGAGAAGGAGTTCCACAAATAGCTTCTAGAGACTACCATATTGGCAAATGAGAAAGATGAGGTTGAGGGAAAAGAGAAACCCTCAAAATATATTATGAAAAGGAGTGGTGATGATAGTAAGGTTGACAAGATGAGACTAATTAAGGGTCTAATGTACTACAGGACAAGTCCAAGTCAGTAACATATGTTAGAAGTAACAGTGGAGGCCCAAGAGCCTCACTATTTTAAAGTTGATCGTTTATTTTCATGTGCAGGTCAAAAGGAGGGACAACCATCACAAGTTGTCATACAAGATGTGAGCATTTTACAAGGAAATAATAGAGAAGAAACTGATAATCATTACCAGTAGGTAAAAGGAGGAATGTATGAGGTAGTAGTGAGTTTTGCAAAAAATGGACAACCACTAGAAGTTTCCGTAAAGATTGTGGATGAAGGCTTGGTTTTTCAAATCACTCAAGGGGGATATAATTTTATTTTTGTTGGAATGAGCGAAGAATCACTATTTCCTCGTAAGGAGTATCAAAATAAGACCTTTACACATGAAGAATAAGTTTTGATGGAAGAGATTGAAGAATCTGAGAATTCTTATGCTTTTCAAATTGACAATTGGTGTGTGAATGCAAGTATTGAGTTACCCAACGAAAATCTAGTTTCGTTGATGGATAAAAGAAATCCTCAATACAAACTTAGGTAATTTTTCAAGAGTAGAAGCCAGGAGTGATAAATTTATCTCATGCAATACATGAAGAGACTATGGTGGAAAGAAATAAGGATGAGTATACAAGTGAAGGTCCTATTGTTGAAGTGAACAAGGTTGAATTTCCTTGTAAAGAACTTTAGGAGGAAGTTTACGCAGATGTAGAGAAATATTTAAATGAGTCGCTCACGAAGGGTGGTAAGGACACTTTAAAGTTTCTAATGGAGTTAAAATCCTTAGGCAAGAAATTGATGGATCATATGATCAACATATAGCATGTAAAATTTGAGCTGAAGGAAGATGGAATTAATACCAAGCTGGAATATGAAGTCAGTAAGATGAGGATACTAATGCAAAAGGAACCCATGGGAGCATACAAAGATAGGAGGAAAAAAGCTAGCAACCAAAAGCAGTTGTTTGTTCAAGATTTCCTAGAAAAGTGAATTTCATGTTACAAAATTATGTATGGGATCCTCATAGACAAAAACTAGAATTGAAACCAAGAAGATGTGTGTGTCAGCAGCAACAAAATTTTATTTGGAATCCTAGAGGATTTAATTCATTGACCATGAGGAGTCTGGCGCAAGAGCATCACCCTAGGGAAATTTATTTTATCTAAGATCCCAAGGGGAGCCTGTAAATTCTAGATGTAGGTTTATTTTTCTGCAATTTATTTGTATGAATTAGAATTAAATGGATTTTATTGTGGATCCAACTGTCCTGATTCTAGAGGAATCTCAATCATTAGGCTATTGGGAAATTTCCTCTATAAATATTACTGTAGGCTTTAATGGAATTTATATGACTTTATGTCCAGATTTCCTATACAATTATATGTAAATTGACTTTCAATAATAGGAGGTGTCTTTTCTAAGGATGTAGAGATTTTGGAGACATGGTAACTTGCACCTAAGGAGGTTGAATGATGTATAAGGATTGGAGTAGGTGAAAAATAAATTGTGGATCATCATAGGATCAATGTTATTTGGTGAAGTTGATGGATAAATAGCCTTGTGCATGATAAAAAGGTACTAATTCCATTGTAGAGGATCATTTTGGTTCATGAATAGTTGTGAGTCTCGAATAAGGCTTCGAAGAGAGGCTAAGTATATGAGATCGGGTGAAACTCCAAAACAGATGCATAGAAAATTTCTAGACAATTTTTTTTATTCTAGTTGAGAGAGAAAAAATCGAACTCTTTGATGCTATGATACGATTGGTACAGAGGTGAGGAGAACATTGTTTAAATATAAGGAGGAGGAGATTACTTGAAGTATGCCCTCATAAAGGTTTATTTCGATGGATTTCTAATATGTTTTATAAGGTATTTTTGCATTTGTTCAATAAATTTTAAATACCTGCCTGGTATCTCCTTTGTTTTATGTTGTCCTATTGCAATTCTGATGCACTAGAACCATTTAGCCATTGAGGGATATCGAAGTTGTTGAGGCAGGAGCATGGTCGACCTTTGACGTTCAAAAGTAGGAGAAGGTTTTCAAACCCTGAACCAACCAAACTAATTAATCAGACAACAGGAAGATCGAACTTCAGGCTCATTGGTGGAGTATGGGTCAAAGGAAGTTTGCCTCAACCTCAAAACAGAGTTGATCCCAACCTCAAGTTGGGTGACATTGATTGATCTTGGCCAGGCTCTATTCTTAATTGGCCTCAAAATAATTGGACTGTTGTGGTTTTGATGAGCATTGAGAGCACAACCTTGATTTCAAGTGAGACCCAGTCGACAGTCGGGCATAAGGAGCAAAGTCGGTTTGCTGAAGAAAAAATAAAGGCTAAGAAAGGTTGACCCATGACCTTCATATCAGGGTCAAACACAACCCATTTAGTGGAAACCATGCTATTGAGTCTTATATATATTTCAAATGGAGAATATAAAAGTGATTTTCAAGATCAATTCTCACATCCAAGAAGATTTCACTAATGAAGAGAAACGAGGATTGGAATAATTAGAATCCTCAATTTGTAAATATCCAGATAAATAGGTGAACACAAGGACCTAGAGGGAGGAGAGAATGAAGGTACTTCAATAATTAAAAGCACTTAAGTGCAGGAATTTAGTCATATGAACCATAACATTTATAAAGAGTGTTTAAGAAATCCCAAATGCACAAAAATGAGTAAATACTTGAAGTGTCATGTTATAACAATTAGAGTCTTGGGTTTACATAGCAAGCCACTAGAGGGGCCTATTTCTTACATTCAATCCAAGAAAAATGAGTCAGTGACCTCCTCATTTAGAAAACTAAGAACAAGTTTCTCAGCACCCAAGGTCCTTAAATATCATGATTTTGTTTGCATGTTAGCCCCAAATGTCTTAAAACATATCATTGATTTATATGGGACTGTGAACCCCAATATATCTTCTACTATGTTGGATATACCCTCAACCCCAAAGTTGAGAAACAAATATAAGAAAATCAATAAATTTGAGACCCATACTGAAGAATTCAATGTCTTAGATCGATATGTTAAAAACAAAAATGTCATCTTAAAAAACAAAAATGAATAGTTGTGGGAACAAATTGCTAAATTGTCAAAGGAAAATAGGAAATTTCTCAAGATGGCTAGAAAGTGGTACATGAATAATTATTAAATGGAGATAAGTAATGGGGCCTGGAAACAAGGAAAGTTTTAAGGATGGAAGTTTATCTTAAAGTTTAGAAGCCTTGGTGAATATTACTAGTCCCTAATATGCAAATTGTAAAAAATTTGTAGAAATATTTAGATTTCCAATGATTTTATATTAGTCGATATAATGTTTTGGCGATTTTTAAGGTAAAATAACGGTGTCCTATAAAATTTGGCAAATCATTTTAGAAAAAAATGGAAATTAGTGAATCTTTTTTTTGGAAAAAACATGGAAAATTAGCCCACCTACGAATATTAGCCCCTAAAATTTTCCCTGCCTGGCAAAGAAAGGTACATGTAATAAAGAGGAAAGGTGGGGCCGATATAAATATTAGAATTGGAAATCCATAAAGCTATAAGACCATCATAATTTTGATCATTTTATATAAATTAGGCGTGTATTAGTTACATTTTTGTTCTTTGAGGATATGTAAGAACTTAGTACTGGGGGAGATATTGGGGCTCCAAATTGACACTATCTAAGTGCTATTAGTCAATACCTTTTTCACCCCTACAAACCCTATTTTTTCCCAAGCATACCCTCCTTTTTTACATTATCAAAAGGAAAATGATTTAAAGGGTGACCATGAGGTAAATTGTTGATGCTTATCATTTTTTTTCATTTTAATGCATTGAAGGCACTTAATATATAATATTTCCATTAATGATGTTTTGTGAGGATAGGTCATGAAACTGAAATGGTTTTATGTAACCTAATTTCATTCTTAGTATGATTATGTACCCTCGGGTTAGAAATCAATACATGGGTTCTCTCCTTGACATTGTTGATAAGCTCTCTCTCCTATCAAATTGGATTGATGATTACCAAGGGATGTGCAAGTTGGCATTTAGCCCAATGATCAAAAACGTTAAAGAGGGAAAATGTTAGCCAAATTTATAGGTTTGAATAATATATTTACCAAGCTCATAGATGGTTGGATGATTTTAGATCAAAAGAAATCAAACTAGTTCTAAAATTGTAAAGGGATCCACTCGAATTAACTACCTATTGTTTAGCTGAAATTCAAGGCGATGGTTCCCATTGACATCACGTTATATGATGTACATTATATAAGTGACAATAACATATATAGACCTAGTTATTGAAATATTATTATACCTCTATTGTAAATCAATTAAGTTTATTCTTGGGTCATTTCTTCAAGTAATGTAATCTGAGAATAGAGTAATATAAACTGGTTGTTGGTATTTCTCTAAGATATATTTGTGTTCTATTTGCATTTGATCTAAGTTCTTCCATAATGTTAAAAACATAAAACTTCTGTCAAATTCCACTTTAGATAGCTCACCTGATAGAGATAATGATTTCATTTAATTCCTCTTTTCTATAGGACCAAAATCAACCTAAAGATCACTCAAATCAGATAAGGGAAACTATACTTATGAAGAAAATCCCACATGTGCATTTTTGATACGCTTAACCCTAAAGCAAAGTGGACCAGCTTGAAAGGTTATAAATACAAGTGCCCTCTAGCTCATTTAGGCACAAAAATGAGACACCCTTCTATCTTTTTTTTGGCTTGCATAGGTAAGAGGCTAGTCCACAGGGGATCAAGTTCACTCTGAAGTGAAATTGCAGGTTCCAATGACGCATATCTGATTTAGGGTTTTGGGACCTAATCATAGGCATAGAATAGGAAAGAGTCAACTATATTCGCATGCAACAAATTATCATCCGTGTGATTGGATCCTTCTAGTTGCACAGAAAACTCTCCATCAATGTGACTGGGGGTTCAGGGTTTCCGCAGTCCAGATCTGACCCCATTCGCTCACATGTCAGGCATAAGGGAGTGAATGGGAAATATATATTCACTTGCATGACACCTCCTCCATGTGACTAAAAACAAAAATATGAAATCTCAGTCTTCTAAAGATTTAACTCGATGACCACAAGGTTTGGCAATTGACTTTAGACAGTAACAGTTCATTATAGTCTTTAGAATCAGAGTTTTGAGCATATACATTGCTGGGTTCATTTCATGGATGTTGTAGTTGTTTTGTTAGTTAGTTGCATAAATGAAGGTATGGATCATTGTACTCTCCTTTTTTGACTTATTTGATGACAACCTAAGAAGAATAATTTGCAAGGGTCTTCCTCATAGTGGGTTTTTCCTTAGCATTCAACTAATCTTGGTGTCTCTATGTTTCAATGATTTTCTTCTATTGTTCCTTTATGTTCCGTTGCATTTATGATGATGATATTGTTATTTCTACATATTTTCATATGATGATGAAGAATGATGTAAATTTGAATAATGTTATTGGATGTTTTGGGGTGAACTTAATTTGCTAATGAAGAAATGTAATTATGAAAGCAAAGAACAATATATCCCTATGAAAAATTAACATGGTATCTAATTTGGGCTGAAGAAAAGTCATGGATATCACCACCATGGAGACGCCTTTGATGGAAACAAGAGAATATGGAGGAGACCTAAAAGAATTCCAGGGTTTGAAGATAACCTTAGGAAATTTGTGTATTAGGGTTTCATGGATATTATGAAGATAGTGTTTGAGAGAAACCTTGGTTTATGGAAAAGATTTTAGATATGAAACCTTTCATGGTCAATGTGAAGATGCTCAAGCACTTGTGATAGATTTGATGAATCCTCAAATGGGATAGTCTCTAGTAGGCTTGGTTGTTGATGAAGTTGATTGAAGACAACATTGTTATATGGAAAATGTATAGTGATGACTCTTGAATATTGGTTCAAGAGTAAGAGGATCACCTCTCATTAAATATAAGTAGCTCTTGACTTATGATGCTCCTTTATGTCTTTACTTTTGTTTAGACTTATAGATATTATTATTATTTTGATCATTACTTATACTTCATGCATGTATATTTGAGTATTTGGATGTTTCTAACCTCCTTGTTGAGATGTAATAATAGTGCCCTTATTGAGGAATATTTGAGATGAAGGAAAGAAAAGCTAGATCTAGAAAAGGTAAGGATGCACCTGATGAAAATATGACTAAGTGCTACATGCTACCTATGTCAAATGAAAATGTGCACGAGTATTTGAATACTACAAGGTATGCATGTTATATTGTTTCAATGTTATGTTTTAGTTGTAATGGAAAGGTAATCCCTAATGTATGATGAGAATGTATCCTTCTCAAATGGTTCATGCATGCATATGAAAGTGATTTGAATTTATGATTCTTATGATGAAATTGTGCACTTGATATTGAAAACGTATCTTACTTCTAAATATAATGAACTTCTTGATTCTATGAGGCTACTTAATGTTGATCTTTGATATATTGGTATATTGATGTTTGGCTAACATCTATATTTTGGATATCATGATCCCATAAAGAAGGCTAGTACCTGGATAGTAGTAGATGGTAACTTGGTACTATTGATATTGTTTGTGGAAAGCATAGTAGTCATGATGATAGAAATGTAACAATAAGATTTATATTCATGATATTTTGTTGACCATGGTTATTTTTTATGTGCTTAGTCAATGTGGAATATGGTAAAATTGAATGCCCTAACTTATTGGATTTAGTTATGTGGCGGAGAAGTAATGTTTTGATCATGATTCTTGAAATATACTCCTATTAGCTATTTGACACTAACCCTTGATGAAAGATTGATGTCACGATGTCATAGCTGACATATATGACCATGATGAACATGTGTATATAGTATAAATTTAAGATCTAACAGACCTACCGATGCATGATAGTATTATAGACATGTTGATGGCATGAATGATGATGATTAAAGTGGATTCCCATTCAGAGGGAGAAACTCTTGATATGATCTCTTCTCCTATTGTCATTTACATTATATGTATATTCTTTACTATTGAAGTATGATTTATGGGCATGAATAGAAAAATATTTAACATTGTTGATCTGCAACAAATTTCTAATTAAAGGATAGAGTTTTCCATAACACTAAAACTTACTTACATGGAAGCAGGCTCATAAGTGTGACGGTAGTCTTTCAGCTACACAGAAGTATGGTCAAGGGTGGGACTGTACTCTCCCAACCACTCACAGAGAAGGCCTATGGGGTTGCGACTATGTCTATTGGACACAAAAATGAATTTTTATGAATGAGATCAGATGTTCACCTGAAGGATGTCAGGCTTACAAGTGTGGAGTAGACATCAGAAAGATCTGTGAGCTGGAAAGTTTGAATGTTTTCTATAATATGAATATATATGTTGAACTTTTTTTTGTAGTTGATTGTGACATGCATACATTACGTTTAAAGTTTTTGCTGCAATATTTTGACACGATTCTTGATAATGACTTAGAACTTTTACTTGATGTTGAGATATGTTCTGAACTATAAGATCTCTCTATGATAGAAAATTCGGGATTTTCCCTCGTGACTAATGATTTGATTTGACGACTAATGATTTTCCTTGATGAGAATGACATATGAACTTCCAATGACTAATAATGGTATTCAATAATGGCTTTGTATTGCCCTCCGCGTTCTTAGCACATTGGTTGAATTATTGACAATTTTGATTTAGTATGAAGTTATCTCCATGAATGGTTGGAACCTGCATGACTTATCCTTGGTGTATGCATTTTCGTCTAGTGACTTATATTATGATCATGAGGATGACTGATGAAATTTGGATTGATATTTCTTATGACAACTTGTTGGCATAGATGAAGTCCTGACTTGATGAGAACTCTACTTATCACATGATCTAAAGAATTTGATACTATGATATTGATTCTGATCTGGCATCTAAACTTTGATAACCTGACTTAGTTGATTTGATTGTACTATATTATGTGTCTGAGAATATTTGTTTGGCAAAGTGTTACATTTGCAGAGAGCATTGTATGAAGCAATCTCCTTGACCCAAATATGTCTGCATTGACCATTATCTGGTGAAGCCAAGATGATGTGTTGATCCAAACTTCTACTTCAGAAGTGTTCTAAGGTACAAATTTTATTTTGAATTTGGTTTTAGATACTGATGGTATACTCTTGATAGGAAATGAGCCTATCATGATCAAAGTAAGAGGGATATGGCTTATGAAGCTATAAATACTAAATCACGACATGAGAATTGATTTCTAAAGTTGGAAAAGAAAATCTATATCGAAAAGCTATTAAAGAAGGATTATAAAGTGGAAATGCAAATCCCTGAACACTCTGATTGAATTTTAATAAGTTGCAAAGAGATATTGTTGAAATTAACTTGGCAACTGATAGTTGATTGTGTTGAAAATAGAAACAAGAAATGTTAAAAATAGCATCTAGAAATTCTAATTTAATTTTTCCTTAATTAAATTGGGAATTAAATTATAATTCTATTCTCATATAAACTTGTAATAGTTAATTAAGTTAAATTGACTTAATTGACTAAGGAAATTGGTGTTGGAAGTCTATATAGAGTCATGTAAAATGATCCCTAAATTTTAGGGGCCCAAGTTGAGTTATTTTGAGTTGTAATTAATTGACACAGTCTAACTGAGTTAAAGTCAGTTAAAATAGTTCAAACATTTGGAGGAACTAGTAGGAGGTCTAGTAGTGGGGATCAACTTTAGTGCAACTTCACTGCTCCACCATTTCACTGAAGATTCACGCATAAATAACTCATGCATGTCAATGTAGAGGAAGAACCAGTTGAGATTACAATTCAAGGACAATGTACTACCAGCTGATAATTTTATGAATTTTATAGATGACACATGCAATCAGTTAAGGACCTATGTTTGGATTGTGCAGTTATGGAGAGGGAATTTCCACATTAAATAGATACTAATTCCCTTAGGGATTTCACAAAGAAGTACGGGCTTGGCTAAGCATTGGTCAGGGTCAACCTAGGAAGCAGAGAGTTAGATTGTACTAGTGCGATAATTATTCTGGATGAACAAGCATTGTGTTTTCTATTCAGATCTTCTCGTTAATGCAATATAGATAGTCAAGGTTTTTAGAAGTTTCTTTCCCCGGAGAAATATTGTGTTATGTGCGATTTATATTCTTCCTTTTCTACTTATTGTTTTCATCGATCAATTTTGATTTCCACTAAAGAGTGGAGTACATTCTTGTCTTGTGTTTTAGCATATCACATAAGTTGTTGAATCTACAAGTAAAAATATACAGATTGAAGCATTGATATTCTGTTTTGAACATCCATCCATATATACACATGATGTGCATAGAACCTAGGCAGATTCATGATTGAGCTGTTTCATTCACATTGATTTGTTTCCTAACATACAGCATAATACTTTCATGGGTTGATCTTCTTGTGATATTTGACTACTTGGATGTACTGATAATGATTAGATCGTTATTGATGAGATGAGTAGATTTTGATGTCCCTTAGTATGAGATCTACCATGGTATCTTGGAAGAGAGGTCTATAGCATGACTGAGTTGAGTGTGATGTTGCTAGCATGACTAGTCATGTGGCAGGATGAAGAAGCTCCTTGGAGAGTCATCTAAGGTGGATCTAGATATGACATGGATACAATATGATGACAAAAAGTGGGAACTAATTGGAAAAGCATCCCACATATAGGTAGGACTCCCCAACCTTCATATATTGAGTTAGTTCTTTTATACAAAACAAGCTTAAGCTTGTGGTTGGCACCTCCTTGAGAGGGAGGATGACTATGGTATCCTTTTAGTGATATATATGATTATTTATGTTCTAATATGATCTTTGATTTGATGACCTACATGAAAATGAGACTACTATTATTGCTACATGATGATCAAGCTGATACCATATATGAGTATGATTAGAGCAACATTGATGGAGGAAACTAAGCCAACCCTTCCCCTATCTGAGTTCCTAGGGTGAGGAATTGAGATAGAGGACTCTTAGGGTTGAGGGAACTCTGGACAATAGAGTATCACCACTATCTGTTACCCATAGGGTTGGAGTAGTAGCTCACCCTATCTTTGTCTTTGAGAGTATACCCCAGTTGGCGTCATACACACAAGTTGGGCTTGTTGGGATTGCCCCTCCCCATCTAGACAATAGGTTTAGGAGCTTTAAGGAATATGATCCTTACCTCTTGGTAAGTCAGGCCTCTCATCCAAGCTTAGATTATGATGCAAGTGCTATACCACATGACTCTTGAGGGTGAATTTTTGGAAGATCAGTAGGAAATACGATGGGTTGAGTAGTAGCTCCCCTATATAACTTATTGCTCAATATGGGGTCATATTAATAGCTCCCCCATGAGATTCTAGGTTGAGTAGTAACTCCTTAATGTCATTATAGGATGAGATCTTCTCCCTGATGATATTATCTCCAATGATGATGTAGGCAGTAGATCTGATTCCCTGTCGATATTCCCAAGTAGTAGCCCATCGATAGATATTATCGGGTAGTCACCCACTGATAGATATTCTGGGTAATATCCCACTAGTAGAAATTCTGGGTAGTATCCTGATGAATAAAAGTCTTGTATCTTAGGCTCCCCTCCGATGAAAAATTCTTCTTATTCTATATTAGAGATTATTTAGCACATGAGAAGGAACAATCAAGAGAAAAGAAGGAATAGGAAAGAGATGCATTGTGATGATATGTGATGATGAGATACCTGAGATTGGATTTGATTTGATGACAAATATGATGCAGGTGGACTTCTCCCTAGTTGAGTGGGAGTGTTAAAAATATGCAACTGCAATCAAATTCCACATTAGATAGATCACCTAATATAGATAATTATTTCATTGAATTCCTCTTTTCAAGAGGACCAAAATCGACCTATAGATCACTCAAACCAGATAAGGGAAAATGTGCTTATGAAGAAAATCCCTCATGTGCATATTTGATAAGGTTGGCCTTAAAGAAAAGTGGATCACCTTGAAAGACTATAAATACAAGTGCCCTCTACCTCATTTAGACATAGAAATGAGACACTCTTATTTCTTTTTTTTGGCTCACACAGGTCTGAGGCTCGTTCATAGGGGATCAGGTTCTCTCTGAGGTGAAATTGCACGGTCTGAAGCTCGCATCTCTGATTTAGGGTTTGGGCCCCAATCACAAGCACAAAATAGGAAGGATTCAACTGTAGTCACATTCACAAAATATCATTCATGTGATTGGAGCCTTCTAGTCACACTAACAACTCTCCATATATGCGACTGGGGGTTTAGGGTTTCCGCATTCTAGATCTAACCCCAGTCACTCGGATTTCAAGCTTAAGGGAGCGACTGGGAAAGCTATATTCTTTTGCATGACACCCCTTCATGCGACCAAGAACTAAAATATGAAATCTCAGTCTTCCAATTATTTCGCTCAGTGACCACAGGTTTTGACAGTTCATTGCAGATAGTGATAGTTCACTATAGTCTTCAGAATCAAAGTTTTGATCATATACATTTTGGGGTTCATTTCATGGATGTTGTAGTTGTTTTTCTGGATAGATGCATATATGAAGACATGGACCATTGTACTCTGTTTTGCTAAATTATTTGATTACAATCTAAGAAGAATAATTTGCAAGGGTTTTCACTATAGTGGGTACTGCCCTGGTCTCTGACTAATCCTGGTGTCTCTATGTGTGAATTCTTTTCTTCTATTGTTCCATTGTTTTCTACTACATTTATAATGATGATATTGTTATTTCTACATAGTTTCATATGATGATGAATAATGATGTAAATCTGAATAATGTTATGATTTTTTGGGGTAAGCTTAATGTGTTAATAAAGAAATGAAATTGTTAAAGCAAAGAACATTATAGCCCTATGAAAAATTAACACATAGGAAATTTGCACTGGTTGAGAAAGGCCTACCAGATCAACCACATTTCCCTCTGCATTATATGTTCTCCCATGACATTTCTAGTTTGGTTTGTTGTGTGTTATTTTAGCTAAATAGGTCGTGTGTCTATATCACTTACATTTGATCAATATCCCATTTATATAATTAGGTTGTTTAATTAAAACTTGTTTATCTAGCATATATTATAATAAGTTTAGTGTAGCATGTCATAGCCTTTAAAGTTACAAGTTGTATTATTTATGTTAACCATATAGCTACCTTAAAGAGTTGTGGTCACTAGCTTTCAATGATAGGTAGGCATATTAATGTTATATTATTTTGCAAATTGATTTTATTTTTCTTACTATGTTCTAAGTTTGTATTTACACTTGCAGAGGTGAGGTAAATCACTGAAGGAACATATTGATGCATTTTAACCTTTCATGGCTATAGGAATGCACCGATCTCTTCATGTGAAAGATTATAAGTAGTAAGGAAGGGCCTTATATGAGCACCAAGTGATCATTCTAATTTAGGATTTGTTGTTCTAATGATTTTTCAGTGGGCGGTTCCCTAGAAGGTGCTTCTTTGCATTCTAACATTTCTTAGGCCACATGCGCACTCTCCCAAAGTCACTATGAATAGGTTGTGACTTGTGGAGTAGGGGCTTTGCAACAAGTACTCCAAATAGCCAATACCTCATAGGATTTTCCAGTGAATATATTTTTCCTTGTTGACATACACAATGGAAAAATCTTGCTAAATATAAGACTTGGAGGCAATCTGTCGGAGCCCTTAAGCTATGATTAATCGGAAACATTACTACGATAACTTTATATAGTGACAAATAGATCTATTATCCAATGATTTGATCTGATGTGGTCTTAGAAATAAGTTATTTGGTTTTCATGTGATATTTTTTGTTGTATAATTAGACCAATATACCTATTAATGTTCTCATCTCTGAACATATAATATATTTCCTCAAATCTTACACTCTTGGATTGAAAAATTAATGCCTTGAATTTGAGGTAACTAAATACAACTAACAAGATCTCTACATAAAAATTTTATGTGTGTGTGTAAAGAAAATATGTGTATGTGTGCATATATATATTATATATATATATAAGATTTTCTTTCTACATATAATTTTAAAATGCATAGGTTTTTTGTTTTCACCATAACTTTGCATTAGCCTATCCATATATAAAACAAATTATATGGTGTACAAGTATATGCACATTATTGTTATAAATTATACGATTTTTCTTAAATAAAAGCTATATATTCTTAAAGTTAATTTGATTTCCCATGTTTTATGTTTTTACATCATATTCTAATAAGATGGAAAATCATATCATGGAATCTTCTTCTCTTTTTCATTATTTTCTAGGTTCCCACTATCTCCCCTGACTCCAACTCTACAATGTTTCTCTTTTTCCACCTAATGATGAACTTTGACATAGGTAGGGGATGATGCTCTAGGAGAGGTAGGGGTCATGGAAGTCACCAAACCACCTTTGATGAAGCCTATGTTATAGCCATATTCAACTATGGCATTCCTGATTCCATCGGAAGAGTGGTTCTTTCTCTAGAGGAGAAATAGACTCACAGAGGTTGTTCAACGCTTTGGGCCCTCTGGAACCTCCTTACTCACCAAGCCAAGGAGAGAGATTAGGAGAAGCTGAAAGCCTTTGGATGGATTGTTGACTTCTCTACCTTCCAAAACCACTCCTCCTCTCTTAAGCGCCTAGCCAGAGATATCATAAATGAATTTCCTCCCAATGTACCATCCCCATCCTCGTCCACTCCCTCTCCCTCGTGTTTCCTCCCAGTCAACTCCTCATCTCTGCTTGTTACCAATGCTCCAATGGCCCCTTCAATTACAACTCACGCTCTCATCCCTCAAGTGGTTGATTTTCCCCTCCACTCACCTCCTTACCCTAACGTCTACAATTGTTACATCTTGGAGGAAATTCCTGTGGACTTCTGGAATGTGTAGGTTCATGACAGCATTAAGGTTTAGTGTGGCTCCAACATGGCGACTATGTGGTTTCAATGCGGAAAACTATAATCTCTCATCTCCATGGTGACCCTTATGTTGTTAATATTCATTATGGTTTGGCTCAGTGGTAACCACCACATAATTGCTATTTTGGTTTGGTTTGTGATTGAGCATAATAGAGCCATGAGGCTCACTGATGCTATTTGGTTCCTCACCAGTTTTGGTTTATGAATGACTAATACAAAGATGTTAGGTCTCACGCTCCCTCATTTTTATGAATGTTAGTTCATTTGTAAACTTCTTAAGCTCTAGTTTCCCCTTCCTGGGGCAGAGATTTATTGCTCTTATCTCTAGTTTCCTCAAATAGAGGTGGAGAATGCTCTCATGGATCTAAACTATGTACATTTTTTATCTGTTAATATAATTTAAATACATTTTCTTACAAAAAATAAATATGTATGCATACAGGGAAAATATGAGGAGGCATGTTTTAACATTTTAATGTGGAGAACATGAACTACAAATAAAACTTTTCCATGTCCACTATGTATATATTACATCGGCCTAGATCCATATTAACTCCACCTCTACTGAGCATCAAGAGGGATCAAATCTCTTTTCACTCTAAAAATGTTTTCATCTCAAGAGATTTGATCCCTCTCGATGTTTGGTAGTGTTAGGGTCCCAGAATAGGAATCAATGGTGTTGTTCTCTTACTATTCATTTTGGTCAGCTTAGCCTATGAATCACTAAGGTATCATAGCCTAAATTTTTGCTTGTCAAAGGATCCATTCAGTCCTTGAAGTCCTATGGTCAAAAAAAGTCTAAATATTCGGGAGATTTTTTGCATATGAATTCTAATTCAGATCATGTTGCAGGTGTTTTCACTGTAAAGTGCTCGAAAGTAGATTTCCAATGGAATATCCAATTCTTCAAATGACTTCTAGATAAAAAAAATTAGAGCAAGTTGAAATTTACTCTTAAAAACCAGAAAACAAATGAAAAAGAACTAAGTTTTGATCCCACAGCTTGCATATAACAGATTTGGAAAGAGAAGCAGCAGAGGTTGGAGTGATCAAGAATCACTGATATCACATATTGGTAATCAAAGCTTTAAGCACAATGACCAATGATCAAGCATATCAACAGGGTCCAATCAGTGAATCGTCAGTCGGTGGGGTCCTTTACAGATCATGTATTGTAATCGGAAATTGACAATCTCATGTCACAAGGGTGACATCTCTAAAATGTTCTAATATGCAATTAAACTGTCAGGAAAGTAATTTAGTGTTAAAGTGTCGGGAAGGGATGAATACAACTTAACGAAGGTTTTCATTGACAAACCAGATCCCACGTGATGACGGTGGAAATGTGACATGTAGATTTGGCATTTTCAGGGATCCTAAGGGGGGAATTAAGAGTGACACGTGTCACCACTCACAAGGTGACATCTGGCAGAGGACGACATCAGGTCACATATCAGTGATCGTAGGTTGAGGCACATTGTTGCATCAAAGTTAAATCTTCCAATTGAGAATCTGCAATTAAGGGGATCTGATGTGGGGGCTAGCCCGCGGTCATAGATAGTTTAAATAACCAAAGTTCGGGGATGATAACCAAGGGCTATATCACATCAATGATCGCAAGCCTAGTGACGGTATAAGAATGAATATTTGTTTTATGTGTTTAAAATAAAAGTTTTGGCCAAAATGTTAACAAAGGTTTTTATAAAGAGGAGAAAGGTTAGTAAAGGTTTTTATTTGTTAAAGCCATGGTGTGGGCCCTTCCCTTATTTTCTCTCCACGTGGATCAGGCCACATCGCTCATCAGAAGTAAGAAGTCTTGGAAGGCACAAACAAATACAATGTTATGAAATCAATGATCACCAAATTCCTATATTCAAAAGGGATCGAGCCTGCATATGTTGTGGTACCATGTGTTACACATGGGGATCATTTGTAATGTAATATTCCAAAGAATAGGGCCCCTTTTCACCAAATCCCAAAAATATTAAAACGAGACACAAGGGAATCTTGTGGGATAAGCACTTGCAACATAAGCCTATGGTTACTCCTCATTGGTTTTATGACTTAAAATGCAACCAATAGTTGTACTCATTGCTTAAAATCCTTCCCATAGTCATGATTTTATCCTCCGCCATAGGGAATTGTTGAGAGTAGGAAGAGGCCATGTATCTAAACATTTTTAATAAAATCTTAGAGCACTTGTTTTTAGTTTTAGAGATGCTTGTGGTGTGCGTTTTCAAGTTTGTGTTTCCTTTGTGTTAATTTAAAATTCATTTCTGAAGCTATTATCTTGAATTCATCCATATATGCTCAAGATAAGTGTGGATATTATATATGACAGAATTTTTTATTGCTTTGTCATGGTTCTTCTAAATATTTGGTCATTATTTATGTAACGAAATTCATAACCATATGCATTGTTACATTTGACTGACTATTTTTGTGTTTCCTTCATTCTTCGCTATACTACAACCGACAATTGACTTGAAATATGTGCACCTATCTTGCCTCAGTTATCTATATGACACATGTATTCCCTGATGTTTTATGATCTTATACTTCAATGGCCCTCTTTCGTAACAAACTTCATTAAATCTTATATCATCTACCTTTTAATCTTAATAAGCAGTCTAAAATCCATATCCTATTAGTCTTTGATTGATAGTTGATCTAGCAAGAGATCCCTCCCCAAGGTTAAGGGGACTAGACCTTAACCTACAAATGCTTTCTGGTTACCTCCGGGATCCATTTCCTCAACCTTAAGGGATTTATAGAGTGCTAACATAGTGGCACTCTTTCCAAGGAGTGAAGGTTTCATTTTCTCTGGGAAAGATGATCAAAGTTGCAGATCTGGTTATTGATGGTGAACAACATTCAGACACATAAATGTTGAATCATTCACCTAGAAAATCTGATTTGAAAGGATCCAGAACAAAGGTCATTAATTTTGGTTGATTATTTTCAATATGGGTTCAAGAATAGATGCCAAGCATGCACCTATGGACAGATCTCGTATTTCTAGTTTTCTAAATCCTATCCCTCGTGGTGATTGGTTAACCTATCTTCCATCATTTAAACATAAAAAAGGAGATGATGTTGTTGTACATTTGTTCAAGTTTCATTTGCATGTACATAAGCTTGGGGTTAAGTTTCCTGAGGAATGTTTAATAAAGATGTTCATGGAAACCTCAGAAGACAAAGCTAGATCTTGGTGTGAAAGTTTGCAACCTTCTAGTTTGTGTTCTCTTACATATTTTCATGCAGTATTTTATGAGAATTTTAAGGAATTATGTCCTCCCCTAGATCTTATTGAAAAATGTTGTGCATGTTTTGAATATTTCTTCCAATATCTAGAAAATGTTTATGGTGATGAAGAATGTATTCCGGGATGATGAAATTATAGAAGCCCTTTGTGAATTTTCATCCCAATGTCAAGAATAGAAAATAGAAGAGGTTTGTTGCCTAGATATTCATGAATATTCCCATCAAGCAACGATTTCTATAGTTGAAGATGAAACTGATCAGACAAAGGTTGATGAAGAAATGCAGCAGGTTTTTCCTCTTGAGCCTGATCAACGTATTCAACAAACTATTAATGATCTACAAGAGGAGAGCAGTGAAAAAGAAGGGTTTTCTTAGAGCCTCTTACACATGAAGATCTACCTCCAAGTTTAGAAAATGAAGAGTTTGCCGAAGAAGAGCATGTTTTCCCGAATCTTATGGATGTGCACATGATTGTTGTGGATAAGGTGGTTAACTCAATTGAAGAGGTAAATATTAATGAACTAAGTGTTTCCATTTCTCCAGAGAAAAATCTTGTTAATGATCATAAGGTAAAGGTAATCAATTATGTTTTTGAAGATTCTTTTGTTGGCCTCTTGGAACCAATGAAAGAAAACAATTATCATTCCATAGCTAGTATGTTGCAGGATTTGTGGAAGCTTGTACTTTTTATCAATGTTGGTTTTAAGGATCGGTTGAATTTTGAGTTTCCATTCTATTTCTTCTTCTATCTACTCAAGACAACTGTGCATAACTCAATTAAATAGCCATTTTCTTGAATACTACATTGGAGACAAGAGATCACCTAATGTATTTACTTTCAATAGGTGTGGATAGTTATCATCATGGTTTGAAGCCCAAGGAGAAGGACCTAAGAATTTGGTGATGTGATGTCAAGTTTCTTATTTAATTTAAATTTTTTAGTTATGTAATTCAATTAGTCAGTTTGCAGTGAGTCAGTTAATTTTTTAGTTTTTAGTTTTGACTCCATTGCGCAATGGTTTAAATAAGCTATTATTCTGCTTTTTGTTCTTAGCACCCCACAAGGAGGATGCCATAATCATTGGAGCCAATGTTAGCATCCCATAACAAGAATCAATATTCTTGGTCTCTTATTGTTAATTTTGATTAGTTTAGCCTATGAATCATCAATTTGTCGTAGCCTAAAGGTTTACTTATCAAAGGAGCCACTCAGTCCTTGAAGTCCTATGGTCAAAACAAGCCTAAATTTTTGGGAGATTTTTTTCATATAAAGTCTAGTTCAAATCATGTTGCAGGTGGTTTCATTGTAAAGTGCTCGAAAGAAAATTTCGAATGGAATATCCAATTCTTTAAACTAACTTTCGGATAAAAATTTAGAGCATGTTCAAATTTACTCTTCAAAACTAGAAAACAAAGGAAAAAGGACTAAGTGTTGATCCCACATCTTGAATATCCAAAATTTGGAAAGAAAAGCAACGAAGGTTGGAGAGATCATTGATCACCAATATCGGAGGTTCAAGCACAATTACTAGTGAAGAGGCATATCGGCAAGGTCCAATTAGCGAATCAGTAGTCGATGGGGTCCTTTACAGATTGTGTATCGCAATGAAAAATTGGTGATCGCTTGTTGCAGGGATGTCATCTCTAAAATTTTGCGATACGCAATTAAACCTCAGGGAAATTACTTTAGTGTTAAAGTATTGGGAAGGGTTTTATACAACTTAACAAAGGATTTCATTGAAAAACCAAAACAAGTTTGGGTCCATTCTCTCCCCTCCAACGGGACATGTGGCAAGCAGTGATTGGTTTTGATTAAGCCACTTGGTAGCTGATGTCATCATGATGTGGTTGTATGGTGGACAAGTGGCATGCAGATTTGATATTTTCAAGGGTCCTAAGGGGGAAATTCATAGTGACAAGTGTCACCACTCACAAGGTGACACGTGGCAAAGCATCACGTCAGGTTGCAGATTGGCAATCGCAGGTTGAGGCACATCACTGCATCAAAATTAAATATTCTGAATGAGAATCTACGATTAAGGGGCTCCAATGTGGGGGTTGGCCCATGGTCACAAATAGTTTAAAGAATTAAAGGTCGGGGCTGATAACCAAGGCCTATCTAGCATCAATGATCGCAAGACAAGTGGCAGTATAATAATGAATATATGTTTTATGTGTTTAAAATCAAAGGTTTGGCCAAATGTTAACAAGGGTTTTTATAAAGTGGATAAAGATTAGTAAGGGATTTTATGTGTTAAATCCTTGGTGCGAGTCCTTCCCTTATTTTCTCTCCACGTGGATCGGGCCATGTCATTCATCGGAGATGGAAATTCTTGGAATATTCAACCAATACAATGTTATGAAATTGTCGATACCCAAGTATCGATATTCAAAAGGGCTTGGGCGCACATATGTTGTGGTCCCATGTGTTACACATGGGGATTGTTTGTAATTCAATATTCCAAAGAATTGGCCCCCTTTGCATCAAATCCTAGAAATCTTAAAAGGAGGGACAAGGGAAACTTGCAGGATAAGCACTTGCGACATAAGCCTATGGTTACTGCTCACTAGTTTTATGACTTAAAACACACCCAATAGTCATATTCATGGCTTAAAATCCTTCCATGGTCATTATTTTATACTTCTCCATGTTTTTATGGTTTTCACTATTCGAAAGGAGGTCGATACGTTACCTGATAAGCTTAAAACAGGGCGATAAAGCAAAAGGGGAATGAACCAAGACATTAGGAGGATTTTTGGCACCATGGTAGGCAGTTCAGGGTTTTCCAGAGGACCACGGCTAGATGAGGATAAAGATGTTGTTCCTATATTTGACCTAAATCTTGTTATTATGATAAAGCACACCTTTTGATCCACTTAGTTGGATAAATGCAATGTACCTGGTCTTAGGTCGAAATGGTATTTAATGGCTAAATATACAATGTAATAGGAAACGAAATTAGGGAACTTTTTAGGGTATGAGGAGGCCCTGTATCTAAACATTTCAATAAAAGCTCATAGAACTTTGTTATTAGTTTCAAAGATTCATGTGGTGTGTGTTTTCAAGTTTGTGATTCCTTTATGTTAATTTAATATTCATTTCTAAATTTATTATCTTGAATTCATTCCTCTATGCTCAAGATAACTGCAGATCTTATACATGATAGAATTCTTTATTGTTTTTTCATGGTTCTTTTAAATATTTGGTTATTAGCTATGTAAAATAATTCATAACCATATGCTTTGTTATATTTGAATGAATATTTTTGTTGTTTCCTTCATTCTTCGCTATACTACAACCAACAATTGACTTGAAATATGTGCACCTACCTTGCCTCTAGACTCATGTTAGATTCGTGCTTAAGATGATTTGGGTGAGCCAAGATGCTCATTGTACAACCCAATATGAGGGTGATGTGTAATTTTTGCACGTGTCCCTCTTAAAATAAAAATGAAATATTATCTAAATAGAAATTCAAGGTTGCTTGTTTAGATAGTTGCCCATATGACATAATATAATTTCATGTAAAGTAATTAGATGTTAAAAAAATGTACAAGTAAGATGCTAAGACCTTATACTTTTCAAAAATATTTCAAGGGGATTTAAATAAACTATTTGTAAATCTATTTTAATTATTTTTGGTCTATATCAACTTCATATATATCTATATACATAAAAAAATAATTAATAAAAAAAAAAAAAAAAAAAAAAAAACAAGTTTAAAAAATAGTCACATATGCAATTAATTAATATTGAGGTATACAAAAAAAAATATTAATAACAAAAAACATTTTAATTTATGCTCATGCACATATCATGTAAAATATTTTAATGTAACCTATGCATATATTATCTACAATTTATTTTAATATCAACTATATATATACTATATACAGTTTAAAAAAAATTATGTATATATCATAAAAATCTATTGAAAAAAATAAGTTTTATGGTTAAAATATTTGAAATGGTCCTATTATTTCTCACTTTGTTTCTTTTTTAGATATATGTTTTTTGGTCGATATCCAACAAAGATTTTTGGACTTACCATTTTAAGTTATATACTATATACAACATTCAAAAATACAATATAAATAATGGAAAATTCCACATTGTATTTTGCACTCTAAAAAAAGTTTGCACCTGAAGAAATTTAATCCTTCTTAGCTCATGTTAGATCTGTGATTAACATGGATCTATACTAGTTCTACAACCTAGTATGAGGGCAATGTGTAATTTCATTCATGCTCAATATGGAGTTTAAAGGTGTCCATATGACATAATATAATTGCATCTAAAGTAATTAGAAGTAAAAAAAATGTCACTAACATGTTAAAAGTTTATACTTTTCCAAAATATTTCAACACTAGATTTAGATAAACTATTTGAAGATCTACGTTAACTAATTTATGTCGATATCAACTTCATATATATATCTATTTATAAAAATAAATGTTAAAATAAAATAATATTGGCATATGCTTAAAAATATATTAATAAAAAAAAAACCATTTTAATGTGATAAAATGTCTCCATGCACATATTATATAAAATATTATAATGTTAATTATGTATATACCAACCTAGATCCATATTAATCCTGAACCTATCAAGCCCTGAGAGGGATAAAATCTCTCAAGGTGCAAGCCTCTTTTCTGAGTGCAAAACTTGAGGAAATTGTTGGCTTGATGGGGCCTGACCCAAGTTTAGCGTTAATTAGCCTAACAAATCCCTACACTACTGGCCCTTTTGGCATCAGCCTGCAGAGTGCGGACTGAAGTCTCACTCAAAGTAGTACGGGGGCATGCTGGAACCAAGTTTCCACACCTTGAGATGGTTGTGATGTTGTTTGATTCCCTCTATCCCTGCCTTTGCGTAGATTGCTTCAGTCTAGGGCTTGCAAGACTAGCCCTCTATTCCGACCTTCAATACCTCCGCAAAAGGGTGTGATTGACCTTCACAAAACCCTAACCTGTTACTCAGATACTTTCGCGTTGGTATGGCAATGCGCCGTGTAGATTCCCCAATTACTCTAAGTGACTCGCTTATTTTATCAAATAATTATAGTTAACACCGCATAAATAGATAATCGTAATTACGTTCAATTATTCAACTTAATTGCATTCATTCACGCATCACATAAGAATAATAAAAGAAATTCATTCACAACATATCAAGATGCATTAACAGAACAAAGACACAGGAATTGATGAATATTTAACTTTATTGATATCTTTCAAGTGTGTACAAACTATGTCTGCCCTGTGCACACAGCTATAGGGATTTGCACACTCAGCTACAAACTTCTACCCTAGGCCTCTACACACTCAGCTACAGAGCCTCTACCTACGGTACAACCTGAGACTTAGACTTCTTACTTCAGAGTTACAACTCTCTTACATTATTCATCATTCTATGTCCCTAAAACTACTTAGAGCTTAGTTCTTTTTATACAATCCCATGGTCCACGAACCATGGGTAAAACTCTTACAGACAACTTTTACTTTACAAAACTAAGGGCGGACTACCCTTTATGACACATAACACCTTCGCGCTCCATGACCACAAAATGCGGAGACTTTACCATTTTATTACAAAATTTAACTCAAACATCGGCTTTTAGCCCCAAAACTTCCCTTGGGGGATCCAGCTTCCAACATGCCCCCAACACAAACATCGTGACTCACCCTTGAGTCACTCGGTAGTCACAGAGATCTTTGTGTGAAGCCCATCTAGCTCAACCTTTATGACAGCTACCTCGGACGTGAACTAAGTTGCGAGCATCTTCCACTATTGTCTCGGTCACTACTCCTACATTATCAGCCTGAAGTTTTTGTTGCGTCACTTGTAGAGTCACAAGATTGCCTTCAATATTTCCTGTTACTACGTAAGCTTCCCCTAATCAGGGCTTTGGTTGCGCCTTCAGCACTGCTTCCTTGTGCAATGTTGTGTCCACCTGTTCCTTCAACTGCTTGGCCTCTTGCAGCTTGGCTAGCCTTTGTGTCAGCGCGACAGTTCATGATGTTCCCTTAACTTCAACATAATGCTGTTGTAGCTTGCGTGCTTCCGTCTCCAACCTATGTATATTTGGGTCTTCCTGCAAGCTTTTCAGGACCTCAAATGATTGCTCAAACAATTGCATGTAGTCTGCTACTACACTTTCCCCTATCACTACTGCCTATGTGACAGTGGTTTCCTATTGTTCCTTTACTTCTAGTAGTGTGGAGGGTTGGGCCCTCAACTGTAGCTCTGTAATATGTAGGTTAAACTCCAAATGAACCTGCGCCATCTCAGTCCAAGTGTCACGCACCGTTGTGACCAACTTGCGGATGCAGAGCTCGACTGGCTCTTCCTCTGAAGCCAACGCTGGGACCATTCTGCATGCCTCCTTAATGACCTGTATAATCTTCTTGCTCTGATTGGTCATCTCAGTCTCAGCGGTAATGGCAACATTTCTCTGCAGGGTCATTTTTTCGTTGTTGATCCATTGCTTGCTGATTACTTGGAGGGCACAGTGCTCACAATCCCTTAGCTCTGCAATTACTCCATCCTATAAGAGGTGTAGTGCTTCATGCAGAAGCATTTCCATGTTCAATCCAACTCCCTTCAAAGCGCTGACAGTGGGCTTGTCAGCCTCATTTTCTGTGGTCAGTGCTCTGTCTGGCAGCACTATAGGACTGGAAGTCTTCATGCGCAACATATCAACAACCTCTCAAGTGTCAAAATCCAAGATGATAGACACATACTAGCCTACGACGCATGGGTCTGCAACTCCTACAACTCGGTCTAGATGGCCCCTCGGATGATCTGTTGTTGTTGTTCAAATTGCTATAGGGCCTCCACAGTGACATCTCTGACTATGTCACTGGTATCATGTAAGTCACCCTCCATCAATGTGATAGGGTCCACCGAGGTCTTGGTCACCTTGGAATTCTTTATGGACCCTCCCTTCTCCAGCTCTCTTGGGCACTTAATGCAAGTGGACGTCTCCTAATGGTCCACGTCGGGCTTCTTTGTATATTCCTCTTTCACCTCAGGTGAAGGTGACCGCGTGCCTTTGCAAGAGCCCCGCTCTGTGCCACCTGTCTTTTTTCCTTCCTTCTTTCCTATCGACTTTGCCTGGGCCTTTTCAGTGGCCTCCTTTTTCATCTTCTCGACTAGTTGCGCCATCTTTATCTTGTCCTCATCCTTCTTATTCTATGCAGCGGACTTGCTTCCACCCACTGCCAATTCCATGGTAGTGTGCCACTTCGCCGACCATTAATCAATCATCGCATCGATGGCATCATCCGTGACCAAATATGGTAATTCGTACCACCTCTGCACAGGGTCATTCCATACCCTGATGGAGACTTGATGGAAATCGGCTTTGAACTTGGCATAGCTCTGTATGTTAGCGTACACCATGGGCGACAATCACAACTTGCAATTGATGGCCATCCTGATATTCATTTCCATCAAGATACAAAAGATATTGTTGTCTCGAACTCACTGCGCATCCTTGGTCACCCACAACATTGCATACTTCGATGCTTCAGGAAGGTCTAGTGCGACCAAAGGGAATTGGTTGTCCTCTAATAGCTCCCACGCTACTAGCACAATCAACAACAAGAGCCACGCATAATGGAATGTCTTACTAGGCTCTTGCGCTTCGCAGAAGTTCACCAATAACTCTACGCGAAGGTAGTCCGACTAGTTAAACAGGACTCCTTCCACACATTGTTGTTGGAGCGCAACAATAGTCGCCAGCACCTCATCGACATGACACATCCATATCACCTTCCTTGCAAATATCTGCATTGCTACCTTCACATCAGGGTCACAGATGCTGGAGATAGCGTACCCGTGTGACTTCTTCACCAACTTAAATTTCTCCTTCATTGACACTATGAGTGCATGTTCACCACCCTTGCTGCCAACATCGGATTCTCACCCGTATATGGCAGGTGCATTATTCGGTGAATCAACGTGTTTGTGATGGGTTATCGGCTCCTCTAGCCATAGACACCCATCATGCACCAAGAAAAGCAGCTGCTTGATGACAAAAATTGTCACTGGGCTATGGTTATAGTGCGACACCCAGAGCAGGTTGAGCAACCCTGCCTTCTCTACTCCCTTGAGCCACTTCCGCGGCTCCAATGCAGTCATCCCCATATTCGTGTCTATGATGCGGTGCATCAACTACTCAGTCACTAGATGTGGGAATCTTTTGTGGTCTACGTCCCAATCTTCTAGCCTCAATATCGACACTCATGCTAAGCGCTGACCTTCAAAGACAATTTCATCCGCCAGCAGAGGGGTTTGCAAGGGAGTCTTACTCTCATCAATGTCCTTTGGGACCTTAGACTTAGGCTTGTGTGAAGGGACATACTTCAGCAACCATGTAATAGGGTCTGCACCATGGACTTCAACCTCCTCTAATTTCGTTCCGACATCCTCATCGTCCATCAAGATGTTTTCGATATCTTCCTCCTCTGCTTCTAGGTTTATAGCCTTTCCTTTCTCTTGTGCAGTGGGCTTTGGTGGGCTTCTCCTTGGTGATATTTTCACCAGTATGGCAGGCTACTTGCCCTTCTTGTCCATCATAGTCTCCTTAGTTGTGGTTGGCTTCAGTCTCAGTGTTCTCGAAAATTTAGTGACCTCTACCAATACTTCAGTCACTTTTGGAGTGGCTACTTTGGAGGCAGCTACTTCTGCTTGTTTTCCCATTTCTTGTGTTGGTTCTTCTACTACTTGCTCTGTATTGATAACTTTTAGGGTGGTGACATAACACTCTCTATCATTTCTTGCGATGCCTCAAGCAAGTTTGTAAATACAGGAGTCTATTTGAGAGCCTTGAAGAACTCTGGGTCCATAAGTGTCTGAGAGCTCAACAACTGAATACTCAAAATGCCAAGTGTTCCTTATTGGACAAGCATTTGTAATTTATAGGGCATTTTGAATTCAAATCCGACTGTTCCCCCCAAAATCGATTCGTTAAAGTTGAATTGGCAACAGATTTTCAAGGATCTAAGCCATAAATTTCATCTTCAATGGCGGCTACCCACTCCACTTGGCCTCACTTCTGCCGTCTTTTCATGAATAGTGACTGTAATGGTTAATTTTCAGCCAACTTACGTGATTTCTCCCTGAGTAGCGCAGCTCCCTCAACGCTGCCATAGACCAAGTGACAGTTCCTTGCTTTGCACCATCCTCAAATCGCACAGCTCCCTAGCATGGGTAGTGTAGTTTATAGTTCCACTCCTCCTTTCAGCTGTCTGGAGTGCTAAGATTGTGCTACCTTCATTTAGTCACACGACAGGACTACTAGTGTATGGCATTACCACTTCAACACCATAGACAAGCCTAAAAGGGGTTTGTCCAGTCAACTTCTTGCATGTCGTTCGATAAGCTCACAATACAGCAGGTATGTGCAGGTCCCAATCACTTCATTGAACATTACAAACCTTGGTCAGCATGTTTTCGAGCACTTTGTTGAACACTTCCATCGTCCCATTATCCTGTGGGTGATAAGGTCTGCTCTTCTGATGGTATACCTAAAATTCCTCTCTTACCGCACTGATCATCTCATTCAAGAAGTGCATACCTCGATCACTCATCAAGATCTTTGGAAATTTAAATCGTGTCAATACATGTTCAAAGAGGAACTTTGCAGTTGTCACACCTGTGCAATCCTTCACAGGTCGTGCCTCTACCCAACGAGTCAAATACTTCGTCACGGTGATAATGTACCTTGCTCCTATCTTTCCTTGAGGCTGAATGGGTCCCACGAAATCTATCACCCATTTCTCAAAGGGCTAGAATGTCATCTATGGATTCAAAGGCATCTCATTCCTCTTCGATGGTCTGTTGGTTCTTTGACATACATTGCATGCCTTGCAATATGCTTTTAAGTCCTTATGAGCAGTTGGCCACCACAACCCTACATGTAGAATCTTCTCTGCAGTTGCTCTTCCCGCATAATGTCCTCCCACGGCACCCCTATGAGCGTATGTGAGGATTCTACTTCTTTCTCACTCAGGTACATACCATAGTAATATCTCATCAGTCCCCACCTTGTACAAATTCCCCACAATAACAGAGAAATATGTCACGCACACCACTAATTCCTTCTTTTGTTGGACAGTGTATCCTTTCGAAGCATTTCCTATCGTTAGGAAGTGTATTATATCCTCAAAATGACCATCTATGATGTGCATTGCAAATAGTTGCACGTTAGGTAATCCCTCCTCCAAATTGGTGGGCTCTTCCCCTATTTCGATGCACGACAGATGGTCTGGTCCCGCGTTCAATTGTCTGGGCTTCATAATACCTTCAAAATAAGAGCCACATGTAGATTATCCCCCCCAACACAGGCTTATTGACCAGGTACTTCAATGTGGAGTGATCTGTATACATCTTAAAATGGCCTCCCAAAAAGTAGTGCCTATACTTCTAGAGCACATACACCATAGCTAGCCCTTCCCACTCTGTGATGGAGTAGTTCTTCTCCACTTTGGATAATCTTCAGTTTGTGAAAGCGATAGGATGATCCAAGCCTTGTCTGCCAGCCTATGTTAGTACTACTCTCACCACTATACATGACGTGCCGACATGCACATGAAACTCTTTCTTCCAGTCCAGGAAGATTAGAATTGATACGGTGACCATATTTTCTTTTAATATATCCAAGCTTTTCTTACATTCATCATTCCAGCAGAATGTGACATCCTTCTTCAACAATTTCTCCATATGCACGTTGATCTGGGCATAGCCTTTGAAAATCTTTTTGTAATATCACATGTGTCCCAAGGTGGCACGCAATTGTTTCACACTCCTCAGCACTCCCAAGTTCAATATCACCATGATCTTCATTAGGTCTACCATTAGTCCGTGCCTACAAACCACATGCCCCAACAGTTCCTAAAGGAACACAAAACAGGCACTTCTTGAGATTAAGCGTGATCTAGAATCTTGGATAGTTATCCAACATTAGGCACAAGATTTCTACATGGCGTTTAACTAGCCCAAACACGGTCCAGTCGTCAAAATATACTTCCAGGAAATTATGAATAAATTCCTTGAACGCAACCACAACTACGTGCGAGAAGATTGCAAGCACATTCTTCAATCCAAACAGCATTACAGTGCACTAAAAACAACCCCACTCAGTTTCGAAGGTTGTCTTTCTCCCATCCTCTAGTGCGATTTTGATCTGGTGGTATCTCAAGAACCCATCAGTGAAGGATTATGCTTCCTGGCCACCTACATTTTCCAACACTTCATCAGTGAATGGAGTCAGGAAAGGATCATGTACGCAAGCTCATTCAGCATTCTAAGATCCACACATATCCTTATTTCATCCTTCTGCTTTTTCTTATGTACCACCATTGGGCTTACCCAATCAGATTCTTCCACAGGCTCAATGATACCTACCACGAGCATCTTGTCTAGCTCTAAGTAGACCTTCTCCTTATATTTCAAATTTAGACGGTAAGATCTTTGCTTAACTTGCTTCGCGTCAAGCTTTAATGTGATCTTCATCATACCTAGGTCCCCGATTACCCCTTTCAGGTCCGTAAACTTGGTAGGGATAAATCTTAGTATTTGCAAAGAAATTTAGCGACCTTATCCACCATCGTGTCATCCTAGTAATATCCAATCTTCGTGAATTTGGGCTCGGCCTCAGTACCAATGTTTACTTGTTTCATTTTCAACGACGCGATTATATTAGGGTTCTCAATCTGCGACCCTTCAACCTCACAGTGACCTTTTGTTTCCGAAATGTTAATCTTCTGTCGATCCTCATCCTCTTCTTCAACAGTTACAATATAACATTCTAGCATGCGACTCAGTTGAGTAGCCCATTCAGGGTGAATCGGGTCTAAAGGATTCTGTGGTATCCTAAAGATTAATGCTTTCACTTCTTGTAGCGCTTCATCTATACTGTCAAACCCATCCTCAAAACTAAATGTCATCATGAATCTTTCGCGAAGGATATCCCATTTGCCTGTCCCATGGCGAAGCGCTGATTCTCATACCAGTTCACCAGGACAACATCCAGGGTATGATTGAATAAGTTCACCCATTCAGGTTGGGGCTTTTCTCCATAAGCCTGGGCCCATTTGGCCAAATGCGCACGCGAATCATCCTGCCCATTATAATTGTCTGTCATTCACATATTTGGCTTCCTAAAGAAAGTTCTCATCATTCTCCTACATTCACACCAATCATCAAAGCTTCCCTTATGCGTACCCCACCACCTTGTGAGCGTAGCGCGCAGTGCCTAGTCCAATGCCTGGAAGCGCTGCATCCTAGTACCTCCCTTTCAAATGCATCCAAAAAGATATCTACCTCATTTAGGCCATCATAAGTAGGCATATTTCTTACCTCTGGCGACACACAGTGCAACGATCAGGTCATCATGTTGCAATTCAGCGTAGTTACTTCATGTAACCGATTCAGCCAGTGTTCTATTACTTCATCAGAGTCTAAAGTGTAGGAACTCTCACGATCCCATGTAATCTATCCATCCACAGTGTGGTTCACCCAATCTTGGTGTCGCGTTGTTATCTTATAGATACAGTCCAGATCGTCATCACTCTCATAATCGCGGACTGGTTCCGTATAGCGCGATCCTTTAGTAGGATCGAGGGGTACTATCACGCGCAGTGATTTCTTCTCAAATATTATCTTTCGCTTCTTCAGATTGATTACCCCATTCATATCAGTAGCCTAGTCAATTTCTAGGGGCACAGGTTAGGGATTTCTATCATCCACTATCTCTATTACTTCAAAATCAACCAGCGTGCTCACTCCCTCAATATCCACAGTCACACACTACAACCACCCCATGGGGATGGTCTTCTACTAATTGGCCATCCTTAGCTGAATCAGAGACCATTGTAGCGAGGGCCTCCCCATTCATTCACAAGTTTTCTTTGGTAGGACGTTCGCATCTGACCCTAGGTCCAAAATAACCTAATCCATTTCATACTCTCCTATCTGTGCGGTCAGTTTCATCTCTCGTCCTATTCTTGTTTTATGTTTTTCAATCTTTTGTACTACGTGTGGCTCACCCAGCGTGGTTCTAGCGCATCTATTAATTATCTCTTGTAACCCTTTCATAAAATTAAATCGCATAGTAACTTCATACAGGTCCCCAGGAAAGTTGTGAGCATAGAGGGGTACATCTCCTGCTCAAGCTTATGCTTGCTTCCTGAGGTGGAGGCCTCAGTGAAGCTCTTCTTGGCTTCCATGGAAGTTTCACATGCACGCTCCAAATTGAACTCAGCCTCCTTTGCTGAAGCTATGTGAACCCATATACTATCTTCTGGCTATTTCCTCTTGTCATCTCCTGTCGCGATTCCACTTCTAAGAACTATATTTACATTTGGATCCTCTTTGCGCAGCTCAAATCTCATCATTTTTAGGTTCTGAGTTGACGGAGGTGGTAGCGCCCAGTTGTCACATATCCTAGCTCTCATCGTAGGATAGTCTTCTATTTCATGATAAAACAACGTGCAATACTTACACGACGGATGTGTTGGGTTAGTGCAATCGCATGCATAATGTCCTAGCCCTCCGTAATTGTAGCAAATCAATTGTCCCCAACCTCTACCAAGTCCTCCTCCACCTCGGCCTCTTCCGTGCCCTTGAAATCTTGTATGCACCATCCATGTGCTCTGGTCAAGGGACCGTGTTTTGGTATAAACCCTATAGGCAGGACTTCTATCCATCATCAATTCATAACTCCTACAATTATGCTCATCATGCCCTACAGACCTACAAAAATTACAAAACAGTTGTTGCAGTGCCTGTACAAATTTCTGCAGCAAATGATAGTTATCCATGCCATCTTTTCCTACTACCTGACAGATAGTGCACCATAATGTAGGCCCCACGCTCGGTCCTACTTGAGATTATGGCTTTAAAGGCATCAGTCCTCCTCCTGCAATATAGTTCGCAAAGATTGGGCAATGGTCTTTGTCATGACCCTGACCCTTGCATTTCAAGCACCATACCTCCTCGCGCACCTCTAGTCGAATTGTCTTGTCCTGCTTTAAACTTTGCATCTCAAGGCATAGGTTCTTTAGCTACGCATGGATTTGCTAAATCCCCAGGTTTGGATCTTGCATCGGGGTTTCATGTAGTCTCATGGAAATCTCCAAGGCCTCTACCTAAGTTGTTATCTTCTGTTGTGACATCGCAGCACTTAAATGTGGTATTAGCGAAGCCAAAACTACTCGCGATGTTGTCCATCTGTCATATTCATGTTAGCCTCACAGATTGTACACTTCAACCTTTGATCTAGTTCCCAAGGCATCTCGCCTAGTTGCATCATGATTTCTTTGAATCCCACAATTGACTGTGCCTTAGACTTAGGCCTACTAAATTCTCTATTCAGTGTTGCCTACATGTCTGCCACTCCAGCATTCGGGTTAGCGTGCGATCTTGCAAAGCACTAACCAATGTCTCCATATTTATATGATCATCTGTAACACCTTGATTTTACCATACATCCCTCACAATGAACTAGAATTGGTTTGGGTCCTCATTTCCCAAGCCTTTGAACAAAGGCAGCTTCACTGTATTTTCCATACTAAACTGTGGTGGAGGTGGCGGTGGTATGGGTGAAGTTAGAGGCAATGGTGGTGGAGTCGGAGGTGGTGTGGTTGGAGGTGGTATTTGCAGGGATCCTTGTCTTAATAACTAAATAGAACTTCATGGAGAAACATTCGTTATCTCTTCCTAGTCACCTTGCGGAGGTGAAATCAATGGACTATACTCCGGACCCTTTTTCCCTTCGTTCTTGTAAGTTTTCCCACTACATGTAGTTCCAAACAACAAGGTAGTTTCATAACCCATTTTTCACACAATAGCATTTTAATCTAGGTATTCAAAGCTTTTACGTACTTACCTCGTGGTCCTTTGAAAAAGCATCGCTCCGCCTTGCTATTAGCCACTATTACACTGCTACTTATTGCTATTAGCCACTATTAGCTATATGCTACTTATTTTTAGTGCAAGTGATCAAATATGATTAGAAATCAATATCTACATTGAAACCAATGCATCTAGTGCAAGCAATCAAATAGGAGTAGAAATCAATGTCTACATTGGAATCAATGCATCTAGTGTAAGGTATTAAATAGGATTATAAATTGACATATATACTTAAATCAATGCATCTAGTGCAAGCGATCAAATAGGATTAGAAATCAAGTCACACCTCTCCCTCTCTATCTCTTCCCCTCCTCTCTCTCTCTCTCTCTCTCTCTCTCTCTCTCTCTCTCTCTGTACCCCCTCCATCTATATCTCTATCTCATCCCCCAAACATACGCACTTTTTCTCCATCTCTCTCTCTCTCTCTCTCTCTCTCTCTCTCCCTCTCTTTACCTCTCTCTTCTTCCTTGTTTCCCCCCTCCATTTATATCTCTATCTCCCCTTGTCTCTCCTTCTCATCCCCAAAACACACACTCACTCTCCATATGTATCTATCTCTCTCTACCTCCCTCTCCCTCTCTCTCTTCCCCTCCTCTCTCCCTCTCTCTTCCCCTTATCTCTCTCTCTCTTTTGCTCTCCCCTCTCCCTCATTGTCTCACCATCTCTCCCTTGTCACTCCCTCTCCCTCCCCACCTTTCTCTCTCTATGTATTTCTTCCCCTTCCAACTTTGTCTCTCTCCCTCATCTCTCTCTTCCTTCCTCTCTCTCCCTTTCTCTCCCACCTCCCTTTGTCTCTCCCCCCATCACACACAGTCTCTCTCTTCACCCTCCAACTTTATCACTATCTCCATCTCTCTCTCCTGCTCACTCTCCCCCTCTCTCCCCCCTCCGTATCTATGTCTCCTTGTTTCTCTCTTCCACTTCTTTTCCTATCTCTATCCTCTCCTTTTCTCTCCTTTCCATTGTCTCCTCTCTCCCTCATTCCATCTTCATCTCTGACTTATCACTCCACCTCTATCTCTTAATGTCTTTTTTCTTCCCTCCCTCTCTTTCCCCCTTCCAACTACATCTCTCTCTCCCCCTCTCTCTTTCCTCTCTCTCAAGTCCCCTCTCTCTTCCTTCCTCTCTCTCCCTTTCTCTCCCACCTCACTATGTCTCCCCCCCATCACACACACTCTCTCTCCACCCTCCAACTCTGTCATTGTTTCCCTCTCTCTTCCCTTATCGCGCCCTCCCCCCCTCGACCCCATCCATATCTCCCTTCCCTCATCTCCTCTCTCCCTCAATCCATCTTCATCTCTCCCTTATCACTCCCTCTCCCTCTCCACCTCTATCTCTCAATGTCTTTGTTCTTCCCTCACTCTCTCCTCCTCTCTCCCCTCCAAACTCTCTCTCTTTCTCCCTCTCTCTCTCTTTGTCTCTCCCACCTCTATGTCTCTCTCTTCCACTCTATTCCCCCTCCATATCACTCTCTCTCTTAAATATGATCCATTGTATTGTATTTAAGAAAGTATCTAAGTTAAAAAATATATAATTGTTAAACTTATATTTTGGATCAATCTTGTCAAAGAAAATACAATAATAAAAAACTTAAAAGAATCATGCACTATCTTTCCTCTATCATTGTTAGTCACTTTGTTTTTTCTCTTTGGTTGCATCATTGGTTAAAATGCATCTATCCTCGATTTAATCTCTATGGGAATATTTTTAGTACTCGTGAAGATGGAGGTTTTAGATATACCTCAAAAGTAATTATAACCATTTTGTTTTTAGATTTAATTAAAAAATGTTATAAAATTAAATTAAAATAAAGTATTTGTAAAATATTTTGATTTTCAAATAAGCTATGATTTTTGGGCATGTCGTATTAATAAGCCATGCTATTGGCCCATTGTATTGTAACAAAATAATTAAAAGCCTAGATCCATAGCATAATAATCAAAAGCATAGATGACCCAAGGTATTGATAAACCATGGTATTATTGATCCAGGTGGATATTGGTGGCCGCCTGCCAAATCCACCTGGACCCCCACCATTGTCTTTCTCAGCATTTTCAGTTTCCTTAATTGTAGCACAGCTTACTATTTTTAGCAGTTTTTTCGGGTCCTGAACTTCTGGAGACGTTTTGAGGCCCTAAACGACGTTTTTTAGGGAATCCAGGGAAATGGACCCATGTTGCCCGTTCCAACAATGATAGTGCTTGAATAGATCTTTCTAATGAGCTATTGTACGCGTCAAACAGAGATCATATGCTAAAGTTACGACCCTGGGAAGTTGATGTACCAACTTACCCCCAAACTGGGCCCACAGTTTGGCGTTTCATCTCCTAGGGTTGGGTTTTGGAATGTTAAGGGTTTTTCATTGTTTCTCAACAATAAATAGGGTTTGGTTTTGGAATGTTAAGGGTTTTTCATTGTTTCTCAACAATAAATAGGCCTTCGAGCCTCATTGTAACACAGTTCAGAGGCATGTCGCGATCACATCTCTTCTCAGAGATAAGCTACCATCGCCCTAGCTAGTTTATTTCCATTTCTGATTGTAAGCATGTTTCAGTATTTTCCATTAATGAAATGAAGTATTATTTCCGCTGC
>APFE030534840.1:15313-58363 GCA_000404065.3 Pinus taeda | reverse complement strand
TTTACTCACACCCAACTCATTGTTATTGCAATCAATCTACTCCTATTTTAATTTCTCAATTTGGATTTCTATTAGATAATTTAAATGTTACAATTTCGTTAAAAACAAATAGATTTCTTTCACCAAATAAACAAAAAACTTCAAAAAAAAAATTCCATCTTAAAAACTTTGGCGCTGACCAAAAACTATCATCCACAATGCCCATCCTCTCCACCATCATAATATCACAAAATCTAGATAAAGTTCAATTTTAATCAACCCAATAAACTTAATTTATTTAAATATAAACAACATAAATTTAATTTATTTAAATAAAAACAAATATTATAATATAAATTCCAAATATTACGGTACTTAATTATTAATCACTCTCCCGGATGCGGGTGAGGGCACGTCTCAGATGGACGAGACACATGCATAGCATGTGCTGCCTCATGCCAAGGACGCTGATAATGGTCATACGCCGTCAAGACTTAGAATGGGAAGGCCGGAGCTCCAGGCATTCAATGCCGAGCAGAGGGACAGCATGGGAGTACAGAGAGCCATTAAGGCGGGCTCGATCCGTAACCTCAAAATGCTCATCCATCTGCAGGATGGCGGATTGCTATTTCATTACAAGGCGGAGCAAGAATTTCTGCAGGGGCAGAGGAAATTGGATTGGGGGGACATTCGACGCTCAGGCAAAGCCTGGTCTGGGAAGGAATACTGCAACATTAGCAGTTGGTGGTACTCCGCGCGGAAACGAAGGTATAATACACCTGGTGTTTGCGCTTCTGAGGCATTCCTGCATTCGAATTCTCCCATAGGGCACCGCGGGGTCTTCATTCAGTTGGCAGGGGTCTTGGAACTGGGCAAGCGTGGTGAAAGCTTTATGGCAAGAATTCGAGAGCGGCAGCCGAGCCGAAGAGGTCCAAGAAGAGGATCATCCTCTCGGCGCCCAGCAGGAGAGGGGCATCATCACTGTTGCTGTTGCTACTGCCATCGGAGGGCAAAAGCAACACCATTGCAAGCTAGACAGTTCGTGGAGATTGGCAGTGCGAGTGTGGGAGAGATGGGGCTTCCGGCCTTTGGCTCTGTCATTTTCTCCTTGGGCAGCACATCGGAGAACGCGGGCATCAACGCCCACATCTCAATCTTGTTCACCAAATCACCTGAAGAAGCGGAAGACGCGGTTGCGCCACCACCAATGCCACCAGGCGGAGAGGAAGGGGAAGCAACAGATGTGCAACCATTGCTGGAAGCTGACGGCAAGGGGAAGGAGCCCATGCAAGTTCCCTCACCATCATTGGGGCTAGCTCCACCGGGCTTCACCGAGGAGAAGTGGAGGGCGATGTGGGAAGGCGCCGAAGAAGGACAAGGCTAGGCACGCATCGTGGAGGATAAAAGCCTATGTGAGGAGGCTGAGGCTCTTCTTGCAGGCCACCGTCCACCCTCCGCCCGTTCCCAGAACTGAAGCTATACCGGGTAATCTAATTTTGCATTATGATTATGCTGTCTGGCAGCAATCATCTCTGCCTCTGTCTTGTTCATATTCGAATGGTCTCTGGTCTTTTCTCAACTCAGTTGAGTTCATGTTGAATCAAATTTGGCTGTCTGATAGCCATTATCTTCAGTCAATTTTAGTAAGACGCCCCTGCGTGGGCAATCATGAGTCCAATTAGTGTAATGCTGCACCTTAGCGCTGTAGTTTTTTTGTCTGTTAGGCCTTTCTGGAAAGACAATGTCAATTTTGAAAAGGGTTATGGGAAACTAGCTGATGCTGCCCCTGCGAGGGAGCCTTTGAATGCTGGGAATTTTGTAGACACAGCCCCCGCGTGGGAGCTTTCCATGCTCAGAAATCCAGGGAGCAACTGTTGGCCCTGGACGGCATGTTTCACTGATTGTAAAAATTTCAATGTACATATAATACAATAGTCTAGATAGTCTTTTACCGAGAAAAAAAAAATTAATCACTCAATATAAAGTATTTACTGCATCACATATATACCTATAACTTTAAATAACATACACCTATAACTTTAAATAACATGAAATTAATTTATTTCAATAAAAACAAATATTAGAGAATTCCAAATATTACTGCACTTCTTTATAAGACTGTTGTTTGAGAGGGTAGTAATGAAGTTTTTGCAAAAAAGTGAATAATAAAAAATAAGTTTTAGAACTTTGAAAGCCCATCACAAAAAACGACTTTTTAAAATTTTTAAACGTGAAATAAATCAAAATGTCTTGTGACGGACATTTTGCCCGTCAAATTCCAATCCTGAATCTACTATTGAACAAACACATGCTTCGTACATCCATATTACACGGGTAACTGGCTTTTTGGTCGCACCATTTTATTCATGAGTGATAATCAAGTCTCTGACCTGAGCAATTTGATTGTCATATTTTTGATAAATTATATCCGATAAAACATATACTTTTCATAACCTCAATTCATGCGCACACTAACTTATTCAATAATTATTTTACTTTTTTCAGGAAAAGGGATAGTTATTTAGGTTTTGGTCAAATCTAAATATGTGATGTTTTAAATTAGTGCATTTAATAAGTGTTTTTTTGAATGTGTATATAATCTTTGTGATAATATAAAGGAGGTGGATGTATAATTTTTCCATTTTATATTCAAATAGGTTTTACCTTGATTCAAATTAATTTGAAAAGAGATTGTTTTAATGTCAAAAATAAAATAACAAGTGATTTGGGATTTTAATAGTTTTCTAAAATGTGAAGGTTGTAGGGGAATTGGATTTATATTTTGGTTAGGGAAGATTTTTTTCGGAGTCGTTTCGTTTATAATGCGATTTTTCGAAGATTTTGGTGACGGAATCCGGCGGAAGAAATGAGGTTAAATCTTGATTTTTAGCAGTTAAAATGGTTTTTTAACTGCATATTTGGATTCAGCGCCCTGGAAAACCCTGGGAGCCATTGATTGTGTAGAAACTAGCTATCAAACTTGGGATTCCAATAAATTGCTGCCGGATTTTGACAGGAAAAATCTGCCAGAAAGGCTTTCAAAAAGTCGCGTTATAGACTACTACATTTTTTTTCAGTGAATTAGGTATTTAATACTATTTAAATATAAAAATATTAATTTGAAGTAAAAAATAAATTTAATTTAAATAAAAAATTAAAAATCTAATTTTCAATGTGAATTATAAAGTACTTATTTAGTTTTCCCTTTATTAATAATATGGTTTATTAATAAAATTGTTTCTATTTCTAATATGTGAAATGCCTTTTTATTAAGAAAAACATATTAAATAGTAGTAATAATATTAATAATTTTTTCGATTTTATTTTTTTTTATTTTCTTACTATATATTATATATATATAAGTGAAACATACCATTTTTTTTTCTATGTTTTGTACATTTATATGGTTTTTTATTTTATATTTACTGTTTGGTTTTTTATTTTTTTAAAGGGAAGTGTGTTTCATTGAATATTGGCCACAAATAAATTTTAATATATATATTAATGACGAAATCACAGGATTACTTTTGTGTGAGTTTTTTTTTATTATGTAAGCTTACTCATTATCAATTTTATTTTATTTTATTTAATTTATTTTTAAATTAAAAATTTAATGTTAATTAATTTTATGATTGATCATAATTGAAAAAATTTATTATATTTAAATTTTTTTGAAAATTTTGAAAATTTTTTAAATAAAAAGTATATTTTTCTAGAAATAATTTATTATATATAATGAGAATCTCTGAAAATCTGTGACAACTTATTACGTTATAGTAATGAGAATCTCTAGAAATAAGTAGCCACTATTACACTATATACTACTATTTATTAAGGCTATTAAGAGATTAACAGCTACTATTTCACCTAAATATGTTATTAACATATTTTCTACCACTAATACAATTATTTATAAATATTATTAACCGACCATTTATAACATCTCTCGGCCATTTATAACATCTCTCCATGAACATAACGCGACTAGAAAAACAAATTGCACAGAGAATTAGTGTAATTAAAATCCTTTAACTGAAAAGACATATTATAAAAATATAATTTTTTATTATTTTTAAAAAGTAATTGAATTTGATTTAAATAATCCTGTAATTTTAGAAAAATCAATGAGATTAAGAAAAAGAAATTCTTCGAGAAAAAAATGTCACACTTAGTTAAACACAATATAGTTTATATTTCGTGGCCATGTAAGGGCCTCAATTTTCGTTTCCACGCCCATAACTTATATTCAAAGTTCAAACCCCTTTAGTTTGTGAACATGCCTTATGGCTCTCCGCCTCTGACATCGAACTTTGAGCTTAAACAGCTGGATTAGTCCTATCAGTTAGAGCTGCAGGCTTTTAACCTGAACCCGCGAAGCTAGTGCGAACCACGGCATTTTCAGAGTTTACCTCTATTAATCTTGCTTCGGTTTCTAACGTGTTGATGCCTGCTACGCACCTCATTTCCATGAAAATCCCCAGAGAAAAGGACATTAACCCAATCTGACATCAAGAGCCACGCGGTGTTCCCCAGAAGAAATCACCTGATTCCATCCTGATCAAAATATTCCGCGGGTTATTATTTCACATACTCTCTGCAATCCTCAGCACCAACACCGAGGTGGCGACTTTTCGCTAACCCTAGCTATTAGAGAGTATGGAAAATATCATATTCTTGGTCTCTGTCAAACCCTACAGCTGACAACATCACAGACTTGGTGCATGTTTATCGGATTACGTGTCGACTCAGGCCCCTGTCACTAGGGTCAGATGGCAGTCCCTTGTTCATATAGATGAGGAATTCGAAGATAAATCCCTGTTCCAGAGTTGGGCCATATTAGACATATTCATGAATTTTTATAACGTACATTTTTAACAAAAATGAAGAACATATTTACAAGTAGCAGACTGTCCAATATAGTCAATCGAAGTTTCCATTCTTTCTAGATGAAATTTATGGACTCCCAGTCTCAACGTTAATAGTGTTTGGATTTTCCGATTTGAAGTTATCTGACCTGGTGCTGCATATATTTTATAAGTTTCTTACAGTGGAAAGAGGTAAAAAGGAAAAAAAGGAAAAATACACGAGAAGGGGTCAAAATAAAAAATGGAAAAAAAAGGAAAAGTGGATTATTTCTAAACTATAGAAGCCCTTAGGAATTCTTATTAGGTTTTTTCTATTTTGCACAGTTATGAAAACTTTAAATCACTGTGAAAGGATCCGGTGATCTTTATTTCTGAATACATGGGAGTCATATATCTAACAAATGTAATTTTCTAACATTATCAGTTTCTTTTGGAGAAAAGAAAATGACAGCGCCCATGATTCGGGATAGAGTAGAAGTTATACATTAAACAGAATAGCAGAAGTAGTGGGACAAATATATTGATGTGACATTTTCTTTCACATAACTAGCTTTGGCTATATGTATGGTCTACAAACGAACTTTTACAGACACTGTGATAACCTTATGAACACCGACAACTGGCCTTTAAAACAGGACTTACAGGCCGGACAAGCATATAATCTGCATTCTTCCTAGTATCTTCAACTCTGGATTCCTCCCCTTCCTCTTCTTCTTCATGTGAATGAAGCTTTTGGGTGTAAACAGTATTATATGAACAGGCTGTTTCCTCTGACACCATGTGAGTCTGAAGCCATGGATTTGTAGTTATGCGACTAGGTATAGGCTTCAGAGGTGCAGTATTTATGCTTCTCATCTTCCAATATCTCTCAATCTCTTCAGCTTTTCGACCAGGAAGGCGCCCAGCAATCAATGACCACCTGCACAAACCCAATGTTTGAGTATAAAAAAAATATTCTAATAATCACTTTGAATGCATCCCAATAAACTGTCCTGGTTACCTGTTGCCCACGAGCTTATACATTCTGATAATAAGTTCTTCTTCCTCTTCAGTAATGCCACAAACCCACCCGAAATTCCTTCTCTCTGATATGCATAAGAAGTGGAATATTAAAGTCTCTGTAAGTCCTCTGATAAATAATGGTTACAATCATAAAACAAACGATCATGTTTATCATACATGTATTGTTGAAACATGTTCTGACTATACCTTTAGAGATTAGCCGATCTCGAGCTGTAAAGTTTCTGTTGCAGCGCTGAGCAAATACGTCATCCATATTTCTGCTCAGAACTGTTACCGCCACCATTTATCAGTGAAAAGCAAATTTATCAGAAAAAGGTAGCCTCTGAGAAAGCTAAATGCAGTGATGTTCTACGCGCTTGAGACACCGCTTTAAAAAAGATTGAGGGGGCAGGGCAGGGCAGGGCAGCAGTCAACCATAAGACCGAGACAGACCATGAATGGTTGGTCGCTTCAACGTCCTTCACGTTCTTGGAAGGTGAAAGGTGAGAGGGTCCATCATACTATTTTCGTCACCCCATTGTACATTAGAAACACTAGGTATTGAAATTATGAGCAACCATAACCTAATTTTAAACATTGGAATGAGCACTGTGACATGATTCATTGTGCTTCGGGACCATGCGTACTCTGAGAGCGTGACTACGCGTACTTTGAGGGCTGGAGCATCGTTGGAATCTCCACACACTTGAATTGGATTTATTTGCCATCGGTAACATGCGTAAGAGGTGGAATTTATCAAATTGGGAAGGACATTCATTCATAATTTCGTGGAAGAGTATGGAAAACTTTGAATTAATTATTTTCTCATGGTTTGAATGCAATTAAGTGGTTCAAGGAAACTTTGGGGTAGGTGATGTAATTGGGCTATTTTTCAAGTGTGTGGCGATATGGTCGTTGTTTTCTTTAAATGGTTTGGAGGAGACGATATGGTCGTTTGGTTGGTACGGTTATATATATATATATATATATATGGGTTTGGAAGGAGACGATATGTCGTTTGGTTGGTAACGGTTATATATATATATATATATATGGGGTTTGGAGGAACGATATGGTCTTTGGTGTACGGTTATATATATATAAATATTATATTATATCATATCTCTAAAAATAAAAAGTAGAGTTAGATGGTAAGGAGGTTTGTTACAAAATTTGGATTTAAAGATGGTTTAGACTTAAAGAGTCATTGAATGGATTTTTATATTGTGGAAATAAGTTAGGAAATATTAAAAGTTTGAGTTGTAATTAGGATTATAGTTACCAATCAAAGTTACCAAGTCATAGCTAGAGTCAATGTGAAAGCTCTAGAGTCATATTCTAGAGAAGTAGATAGAGAGTACATAGATTTTGTTTGGTTTCTCTCAAGTTTTTGGAGACCGAATAGCTTCTCAATGGGTAGGTGTGATCCAAAATGGATTTGAACCAATGAAGGGTTATACTTGCCATCTAATTCAACAATTAATGAAGGTTAAACAAATTATGTAAAACAATGAAATGCAAAAGTGGAATAAGACAAAAACAACAAGAAAACAATGAATGATTAAAAATACAAAAATAAAATATGAGAGAAGATTAAGGAATTTGGGAAATGAGAGTTATGATTGTTGGGCTTCTCACTACCCCCAAACTCTCCTTGTTTCTTCCTTTATTTTCATTCGTAAATGGTCTTTCTAGATAAAATAGGAAGAGGCATAGAAAGCTAGGAAGGCATTGCAACCAAAGATTTTTTATAATGAAACACTAAGCTCTCATCCAAATATAGTTTTCTCATTTGGGTTTCAAGGTAAAAATATCTATATACAAATTGTGTTTGATTTGATTGTTTCACATATTCTATTTGCGAGATTATCGCTATTTTTTCCTATGTTTAACTGGCCATTTTTAAACCTATTAATGGGTTAGCACGATGAGGCACATATAGCTCAAAATAAAAATATTTTCTTATATTGTATGGATTCCCATAGTTCTAGAATGTCCACCATCCAATTCCCTTTAGATTCTAAAATTAATGGCTAATATTATTGAACCATTGCAATAAGCTAGTGGGTCTAAATCTAGTTATTCGTTTTCCTTGACTTGTTATTATTGGATACAACTAGCCAGTAAATTGAGTTGACTCTTCCATGGTATGGTGTCCTTGGCAACTAGTTGAACCGACATGTAGGATACTGTGCTCACACTAGTAGCTAGAACGGAGCATCATTATTTCTTATGGGGTTGTATGCACCATATGCACATTTGACTAGCATATGAATAATTTTATGGATTATTGATGTTATTTGAATCTTTAAAAAGTGATTTTAGCTTGTAGGACAAGTTTTCCTTCATTTAAGAAGAATACATACGGCCTCTTACCTTCCCTCATGGTGCTACTATCTCAAGGATTGATTGGAAACTAGTTTAAAGAATGCTAAATCTCTATTAATGTATTGTTCATCTATTTTTGGTTGTTATAAAAAGTGCAATAATAAATATGCTATTGTTCACCTTTAGACAATGCACACTTCTTTCCAAATTCAGTGTGTTTATCCAAGAGCTATTTGGAGCTTCAACCATCTTCAAAACAATTGATTTACAAGCTTGGAAAATTCTAGAAAAGTTCCACACAATTTTGGGGTTGCTATTGAAGATGTTTGTTGTTATATATTAATCTTCAGCTTCATTTAAGTAGAGAAATACTCAACCTTTGTATCTTAATTTTTTTCAAGCCTAAGAAGAACTTCATTAAAGAAGTGATTAGTTTAAAAATGAAAAAGTAGTTGGTCATCATACCCCATTTTTTTCTTCATTCTTAATGTCTCAACTTGTCACAAAGTCATGAAAAATTATTGTCCCTAAAAATGTTGGGGTTGAAACAAATGTTTGGGCCAACAAAGACATAGTCTTTGTTTAATGAAGCAATTTTGTAGACAATGGTGAGCCTAGATGGAATTTGAATCCATCTCAATACCTTGAAAGCTCAAGAAGATCCATTATCAAATAAGTTGAATTTGTTTCTCATTCAAGAACAAGATTAAACCTTGGGAACAACAACTAGGTTAACTTTAATTATCATTCTAATATGATTTTTTTGGGCGTAGCCCAACTTGGCCTAGATTTTGATGAAGACACTGCATTTTGTGGGAGTGGAGTGTAAAGTGAAGGATGCAGCAGAGTGTGAAGTGGACAGTGCAGTAGAGTAGCGAAGCATCAAATTGAACTGTGTAGTAGATATACCGTGTGGTATATGGGTTTCAAAGCAGGTCGAAGCCCCTCCATTTTTGTAAAAATATACTATTTTGTAAAAGATGAATGGTTTTTTTACCATAATAGCTTGTATTAGGGGAGTCCATAATATATGCACCATGGTATTGTGATGATATACCCCTCGATGTAATAGTATATGTAGGGATGAATAATAAAGAAATGGACAACCTGGTCTTGAAGAATCACATCATGTATTGAATGGTTATATCTTTGTGAGTTGTGGTTTGGGGCAAGGAGGCGAGGCTCTGCAGCTGAGTGCGTAGAGGCCTAAGTCCGCAACTGATTCCGCACACTATCTGCAATTGAGTGCGTAGGCCAAAAACTGTTTGTTGTACAACTTCTCTATTATAACCAACAGTTCTTGTGGACGTAGTCCCACATTGGGATTAACCATGGCAAAATCTGTGTCTTCATGTGTTTATTTGCTTATTATCTGTTGTAGCATAGCAGTTGCACTTTATTTCAATATAGTAAATTTTTATGGATGTATATGATATGTTTTAAGTGATGAATGTAATGTGGTGAAGTAATGTATGAATGTGAAGTAACTTATGAATGTTAAAGATAAAAACAATAGAAAAATACCACAACACATCATCCCTCAAGGCTGCAGAAACATGGTTCTGCATCCTCCCATAGTCACTTCGAGGGAGATTGTGATCTGCTTGCAGGTCATTGCCGAAAGGGTTAGTAATTGAGGGTTTTGTCAGTGCATAGTAAAGGATCAAACCTAGGTCAGCCCAACTTAAAGGCCAACAAATGGTTTCGTTGCTCAAGTCAGGATCCGTTTGAGGGATATGTTTATGTGGCATCCAGCGAAGAAAGAAATTCAAGATTGGGTAGAACAAAAGGAACGATAATTTGTAGATCAGGAAAATAGAAGCCCTCATTTTTCATCTGAAAGGTGGTTACAGAAGTATATTTTTGAAGATCAATACAAAATTTTCTTCGATTCGTTTTATGTGGAGTTGTACAAGTGGATATCAAGGTTGACTTAAAGAAAAGATTGTTTTAAAGGGGACGAATCTAAGGAGTGGACCCCTGAACTGATACAATGACTCAAGAACACCAACAATAGCATTTCAAGAGCTGTTGATTTCTAGATTTATAACATCTTGGGAGGATTCATTATTGATTTCGTGGTAGACTAGTCTGTGTCCTACATCGAAGAAGAACAACAATTTTTCAAAGGACTGTGAGGTAAGTACTTGAGATCTCTGAAACTCTAGATTAAGATGCTTTTGTGTGAAAAGGGATTTTTACGAATGTAGTCAGATTATTAGTTTACTTATGTTTGGGAGAAGATCCGAAGAAGAAATTCAAACAACGTGAATTGGAAAAAGATATAGAATAGACATTAGAAATAGATCTCATGGCCAAGAGCCAAAGACTTTTATAGAAATTGAATATAGCCCTCTTTTGAGTGAATCTGAAAGTGAAGAAATCCTCCCTGAAAACCCCGAAGTAACTCTGCAGTATTCACCATTCTAGCTTGAAAGTTTGTTGAAGCCAGAGTCGAGTAATAATCAGGGTGCTTTTGGTTTTTCCACATCCCCCCTAACCCCCCACCCCACCTTTACGAATCACCCTCCCCCTCCCCTCCCCCTCCAAGAACAAATATGGTCGATGATGTTAAGCTACTAGTTTTTAAAGGAACTCGATGAGAAGATCTGGAACTATTATGGTTTTATGCAAAGTAGTATGGACAGTGAAGTAGGTCCATGATGAAAATATAATGAAGGCATAACTTGTCATGACATTCCGAGATAAAGTCTTGATGTGGTACATTTAGTATTCAAGCAATCATATTAGATAATTAGTAGATATTAAAGAAACGATGGTAAAAGAATTAAAGAAACCAAAGTTTGAATTGCAGTGGATCACAAAATTAAAAGAAATAAAAAAAAGTCTTAAGTCTGTTTGGGAATTTGACTAGAGATTCAAGGTATTATTAGATCAGTTGAGCTTTGACATAGCTTCAGAGAAACATAAGGAATGGTTCATAGCTACGGTGCTACAACATATCAAATTGCCTTTGTCACAACAAAAGATAGAAACTCAAGCCGAAGCTCTAGAGCTGGTGATGAAATTAGAAGCTTCACCTATAGGAGATACCAATGTTGGTATGCAACAGATTCAAAATCAACTAGAAAATTTGAATCTACATTTACAATATATGAAGAAAAACAAAGTAGTTAGAGAAGAATTGTGGTGTATGAAGTGAAAATCAGAAGGCCACTCAAAAGAACTATGCCCTCTCTTAAGAAATTACATGGCTAGTGGAGCACTGAATCCTTTGAATGTCAGATCCAAACCATGGTGCGAGATATGGAAAACTAGAGGTGAAAATAAATCAACAGATTTTTATTTGTTGCAAAAATATGTGCAGACTCCTAGAAACTTCTATTGCAAGTTTTGTAAATTGGTAGGACATGATGAGAACCATTGTCGAGCTTATGAGCTAACGATGGAGCACGGTGCTGGCACTTATAGAATGCAAGCAGAAGAACATGGACAACGCAGTAGTCGAGGTGGTTATCAAGAAAGAGGTCGAGGTGGCAGAACTGGTTGAGGGCGTGGACATATTATTTTCTATAACTGCAGCCAACTAGGACACTTTGCAAGAGACTATCAAAATCCCACTATGACAAGTAAATATTGTAATGCCTTTGATCATGTAATTGAAGAATGTCGGGTATTTAAAATGCAATAAAAGAAACCAAAAACCAACACAGAATATCCAGACGATGATTGTTGAAAGATGAACTGATGATACACGAATCAATAATGTTATTAGAAGTGGAGCTACAACCGGTGTTGGCAAAGTAAATGAAAAGAAGGAATTTGAGACTATATTGGTTACGAAGACTGCTAAAAAAGCTCCTATATTTAATATTCAGAAGGAAAAACAAGTGTTTATTGAAGCCAAGAAAAGCTTTATGGATGTTGGAGCTTTGACATCTAGTGCACAGTCGAAACAAAAAGGTAATTATGACATAGCATCAGCTTCGACACAGAAACAAGCTTTGACAAAAGATCAAGAGTCAGCAAACCAAGAAGGTAGTTTAAAGTATTTTCTGCAAACTTGTATGAATTTGTTAAGAGATCAAAAGGTTGCAGAAGGACTTCAGGAATTGATAGATTCATGTGCATCTAAAGAAATATCGTGAAGTGAGTTACGCGTAGTTAACAATTTGTGTCAAGAGAAGAGAATGGGAAGAAAAATGAGGCTTAATGCATAGATATGAGAGTATGAGATGGATCACGTTATTTTAGATCTGGTAAGGTTATGACGAAGAAGACATGGGAGTTAATGGGTAAATCGAAGCTACAGTGGGCACCTATTCAATTAAGGATGGAAAATCCGGAGAAGATATTCCCCTTAGGAAGACTATCAGGTTTAACAGTAGACATTGAAGTAGTTCGCACTACTGCTAACCTTGAAGTAATGTAAATTGTGGATGACAATAACCCCTATCCTGCATTGCTTGGACTTGATTGGGAATTCGATAAAATGGCTATAGTTAATCTAAAGAAGAGATAAATGATATTTGAAAGGAATAATATGAGGTAATTGTACCCTCTGATCCATCATAAGGAGTGAGGTACACAGAGTCAATTAGATAAGAATAATGTGCAGCTGATATATATAATATTTATCAATTGACAGGAAAGGAACAAGATTTTGTTAACCCTATTGTAGAGGGAAAGTTAACTTGGGAGCACGATAATTCTTGTGCATCAGACTCGGAAGAAGAATTGGAGAATTAGCAGAATAGGATACATGAAGTATCTACAAGGCATTGTGCAAGAGTTACTAAATTAGTTCACTACATGACATCTGAGGTATGTAATCTGCCTTCTTATGATGGCTTCGGTGATGTGAATATTTTCTTGATGAATATGAAGAGCAAGTTCCATAAAGTTAAATATTCTTAGCTTTGGATATATCCCTAAAAGTTACTCTTGCTAGATGGTGGGGTACACATAAGAAGAATATAGAAGATTGGCAAGAATATCGAAGGTTGATGTGGATAAGATTTGGTTAGTAAACACAGAGATGGAGTTGAAATATGATGATGAAACCAGTCCCAAGGAGCACATCCGGTTATGTAATACAACATGGAAGGAGATTCCACAACAAGAATGGGTACATGGCTTCATTCATACATTGGAGACAATTTCTCAAAATTAGTACCTAGAAACAGAGTTTCGACTGGTACCGTGAGCTGTGAAGATAAGGTTGATGGGTTTATATTAAAATTTAGCTTTGAAGATGATTTTCCATATATAGATCCATCCCTTCAGATAGTTAAGAGGAAGATCTTTGAGAATAAAACTCCAAGGACATGGAAAAAACATGATTGGGCTACGTAGATAGAACATGCACTAGAATACTACAACCTTATTGCAGAAGAAGAAGATCTTCGCAACATTGACATAGCAGAATCAGAAGGAAACCGCGAAGTAAATGGACTTGAGCCAGAGATACGAGATATAATAAAGCTAGTAAAGACAAAGAAGGTAAATATAGGATCAGAAGAGGAACCGAAGTTTGAAACTATAGGAGATTATTGGGATGAAGAGACAGTTAGTAAGGTGACATAATTGCTTCATGAATATCAGGAGTTGTTTCCCACTAAATTTTAGAAATGAAGGGTATAGTAGGAGATTTAGGAGTTATGAAGATCCCCCTTAAGCTTGATGTGAAGCCAATCAAGAAAAGACCTTACATATTGAATATGAAATATAAGGAGAAAGTAAAAGTTGAGTTGGATAAGATGATAGCAGCAGGAGTTATTGAACCTATGGAAGAATAAGAGTGGATAAGTCCTGTGATGGTACAAGAAAAGAAAACTCAAGGAGAAATCAGGATCTATGTTGATTTGAGGAAGTTAAATGATGCATGCTTACGTGATCCTTTCCCTACCTCTTTCACAAATGAAGTATTAGACAATGTAGTAGGTTAGGAAGTTTATTCATTTATAGATGGATTTTCAGGATATCATCAGATTATAATTGCACGAGAAGGTCAGCATAACACCACCTTTGCTGCATAATGGGGTTCATACCAATACACAGTGATGACTTTTGGATAAAATAATGCCCCTGTTATATTTTCAAGAGTGGTGGACGCAACTTTCAAAGAATATATCCACAAGTTTCTAGAGGTATGCTTTGATGATTGCACAATATTTGGGTTGTTAAGAAAACATACTGGAAGTTTAAGACCTATTCTTGATACATGTAAGCAATATTAGATCACCTTGAACTTAAAGAAATGCATATTTTGTGTACCTTTTGGTATATTGTTGGGACATACTGTTTGCAAGCAAAGATTAATGGTAGATCTTGCAAAAATTTCTATCATTGCAAACTTACCTCCATCGAAGATAGTAAGACAACTTCACACTACATTGGGACATACAGGATATTACAGGAATTTTATCAAAGGATATGTTCAGATTACTGCGCCTATGGAAATGTTTTTGAAGAAAGATGTAATTTTTCAATGTGATGAAGAATGTCAAAAGAGCCTTGATATATTGAAGGAAAATATTGTAGTTGCTCCTATACTACTATTCAATGATTGGAATAAGGAATTTCATGTCCATGTGGATGCATCTTGTATAGCTTTACGAGTGGTACTAGAACAACCTGGTACAGGACAAATTGATCATCCTATAGTTTTTGCAAGTAGGAAACTATCTAAAGCTGAGAAGAATTACACAACTATAGAAAGAGAAGGATTGGCAATGGTATATGTCGTGCATAAATTTAGACATTATTTGTTGGGGTCACATTTCAAGATGTTTACAGATCATTCTGCATTAAAGTATTTGGTTAATAATCCTATTTTAGGAGGTAATATTTGCACATGGTTACTATTATTTCAAAAATATGATTTTGAAATTATTGTTAAGCCAAGAAGATTGAATGCAGGACTTAACCATTTGTCAAGATTGGAAACAGGTGAAAAACCAATCAATATAGAATATAATCTCCCTGATGTGCAACTATTTGCAATCAAAGTAGAAGATGGCCATTTTGTAGACATTATTCAGTTTTTGAACACAGGAATGACTCCTTCAAAATATACTACAAAGTAGAAGAAAGAATTAGTGGTGAAGGCAACTAATTTTTCATTGATAAAAGGACACTTATATAAGATGGGACCATATGAGATACTGCAAAGGTATGTTCCTAAACATGAAAGGAAAATCATTCTAACAGAGGCTTATGAGGGTGCATTTGGTGGACATTATGTAAGAAAAGCTACCATGCAGAATATTTTGAGAGCAGGATTGTGGTGGCCTACACTACATAGAGATGCAAAGGAGTATTGTAGAGCTTGTGATGTGTGTCAAAGAATAGGAAAAGCTTCAAGAAGAGATGAGATGCCACTGGTACCACATGTTACATTGCAAGCTTTTGATAAATGGGTTATTGATTTTGTTGGACCTATCAATCCACCCAGAAAGAGGACTAGTGTGAGGTACATAATTACTACAACTGATTATTTGACGATATGGGACAAAACACAACTAGTAATGCAGTAAGAGACTACTACAAAGTTCATTTTTGAATACATACTATCTAGATTTGGTTGTCCAAAGATCTTGATGAGTGACCAAGGTTCACATTTCCTGAACAAGACTATTGAAGCATTGACTAAGGAATTCAAGTTTATCATTAAAAGAGTACTCCTTATCACCCTCAAGCCAATGGAACTCTGGAAGCATTTAACAATATTTTGGAGAATGCACTGACTAAGGTATGCAATGTAAATTGAGATGATTGGGACCTTAAGATTCCAACAATATTATGGGCTTATAAAACTACATGCAAGAATTTGACAGGTCATACACCCTTCAGGTTGGTTTATGGGCAAGAAGTTGTGATGCCAATAGAATACATTGTTCCTAGCTTAGGGATTGTAGCCTTTACAAATATGGCAGACCCTGACATAATGAAGGAAAGAATGTCACAGTTGATTACGTTGAAAGAAGACAAATTTCTAGCAGGATTCTATCAACAAGTACAAAAAGCAAGAGAAAAGGCCTAGCATGATATGAATATTAATCAAAAGAAGTTCCAACTAGGATACCTTGTTCTCCTCTATGTCAGTAAGTTTGTGAAGTTCCAAGGAAAATTCAAAATGCCATGGTTAGGCCCATATGTCATCGAGTATATTACTGATGGAGGCATAATACAGTCAGAGAAGTTAAATGGAGAAGTGATTAAGGGAAAAGTAAATGGAAGTAGGTTGAAGTTGTACAGGGACAACCCTCCTCCTGCATCTTCAACCTGAGGAAGAAAGAAGAAAATTCTTAGTGCCAACTATAGTTGAAAGTGGGCACTGGACTATAAACTACGTTGTAGAGAGCTTCGACATAGGAAGTTACTTCACTACAGTCTGGAGTATATTGAAGTTTGTAGGAGTCATGACATAAGACAAGATGTGTGCGACATTGTGGAATGCATCGAAGTTTGTTGAAAAATAGAAATAAAACCGTTAAAAGGGAAAAAATACGTGGAAAGTTGCATTTATGAGGACAGATTGGCAAGATCTAAGGATATATATGCAATTAATGAGAAAATTTGAATGCAATCTAGAAAAAATAAAATCTAATGATGGGGTTCAAATTTTAGAATTGTTATAAATAAGTTACCCTCTGGCCTAGATTAAGAACTTTGCTTAATCAAGAGCTTGAGTGTTCATAAAGAGAAGAAATTGCAGAGAATTTTTGCATGAATGTCCTCTCAACTAAAGAATTTGTGTGTATATTCAACAAAAGTGGCATAAAAGGAGTCATGGAAGCAGTCATCACAGCAACCGTTGGTATGCCTATAGCGTCAATAGATATGCCTGCAATAGCAACACCCGCAGTGGCACCATCACCGTAGAAGTAGAGGAGATCCCCGAGAAAGAATCTAACTAAGGAAGTGAGAAGCAAGAAGAAATAAGATAAAAAAACCTCTAAACCTTAGTAAAAGCCCGATCCAGTCAAAGACAATGATGAAGAAATAGAGGAGATACAGGCGGAGGAAGGCGATGCAATATTTGTATAACCCCTACCACTATCATCCCACCGAGGAAACCAAATGCCAAACCTGTAAAAGAATCAAAGGATGCGAAGTATGGCGCATCTACACCTTTGTTTCTAGAAGTAGTACCCTTTAAAGGAGAAGTTTTAGGAAAAAATCTGCAGCTCAAGTTCGCGGATTATGATTGTAGCAAAAGGAAGAAGTACCCTCAGTTCACACCAGACCAGTATTTGAAACAGGTACACTACCTGGAGAACAGAGTGATGAGGTTAGGGCCACAAAAATGGGAAAATTGATTGGTATAGTCAGGATTGCTAAATATATTGAACATGCTGCACTTTGGTAGAAGTGTAGGGAGCACAATGTCTATGAGGGAGTTGCTCATGCTCGTGCACGATGAAAATTTATGGTTGGGGAATAAGATCCCTATAGACCTTATGTTGATCTGGAGGATCACAAGATTTCCATATCAAGGATGGAACCCTGTAGAGGAGTTCATTGGAAAGGATCAAGACCATGCTATAGTGGAAAGTATGAAGAAAAAGTTCGAGTTAGTCAAATGAAAGAGAGGTTATGATATAAATTTAATCAGTGACCAAGCAATTCACTTCCCAGTGCACATATTGGCCAAGAAGCTTATGAGGATATGTCACGTGAACGAAGTTCCTACATTGGTTGTGTCATTAGCCATGCAGTGTGCCAACGAGGTTTAGTATAACTAGGCCGGATACCTATGCAAGGAGTTCCTAGATGACTGTTTTGAGGTCTGGGAGAAAGATATAATTTTCCACTACACTTGGTTGATATTAATTATAGCTATGTTTGTGTGGAGAGAACCAAAGGAGTTGTAGTTCCCTCAAGTTCCTACAAATACTTGTGAAACCACGAGGTATTCTTCGTTGTGGTTTACCACAAATGAATTGTGCACACAAGAAAGCCAAATATTTTTTGTACTTTATCACATGGATTTGCATATGATAGTGAGCCAACATCCTCGACTCTCACCGAGCTTATACGAGTAGTATAGCTCTGTGGCGAATTTTAAAGCATATTTTCACAAAGTATACAAACCGGTGCACAGGGATACAAAGAATAAATGGCATGCCTTGCCATATATGGTGACTGAAGATGATCTTATGGTGCATATACAGAGATGGCCCGAAGAATGGATGACTCCGCTGGAGGTAACAGGAGACAATGAGATAGAAGGAGAAGAGGTGGATGTTGAGCCTAAAAAATTACTCTTTCCCTAGCAACTCTTATTATTACTTTTCTTTGTTTTTCCATAAGAAAGATGCATTCTCTTCACCAATGACCAGTATGTACTGTCTTAAGGAGGACATTTAGTGATTTACATGTTATGATTTTATGTTTTGTTGTTTGAATAAATTTTTGTGTATTAGCTATGGAACACAACCTATTTTGTAGCTAATCGACTGTTCCACAACTACCTTCATGCTCTAACAGGTTCCAAGTGTTAGAAGGAGAAACTAGCCATGTGGGCAACTTGGAAATCATCATGACATTGACCCTGTCCTATTCATTCAGCCTAGGTCGACAAAGAAGATGGCATAAGACTACGATCGATGGATAAGTCAAACACAAAGAGACCGAAGGTAACAAGACTTTGTTTCGTGGTTAATTAATACATTTCACAGTGATGGGAAGCGTTATCTGGAGCGACTACCTGTACCAATGGACTCCAATAGCCACCTGTACAGACGAATCCAACAACCACCATGTCTTGGATTTATGTCTCCAGCAGCCAAGGAAGAAATTCCGCATATCTGTCTTCTACGTGTTTGGCTGTAGCATGCTTTTCTCCACAAACAGTTATGTGATTATTCTTATAAATACCTGTGCAAAGGACCGAAGAAGTTAGTAGTAATAGTAATAGTTTTATTGTGAAATCGAAGTTCTAGACTTTGTAATTTCTGGGCATTTTGTGTCCTTGTTTTAATATGAGAAGACCGCATGTTTTTATGAAATCTGATGGAGTTTTCTTGGAGTTAATTGAGCAAGCGTAGCCTAATTAGTTGTAGAGGGCCCCTGCACTGAAGAAGGTTTCATTTCATTTTATTTTTCTTCTTCTTGTTAACTGTAAATTCATCATTTTCTTTCATAGTGTTTATAATCATTTTCTTACTAACAATGTTTATAATGCAATTTCCATCATTTTCTTATTAATAGTGTTTGTAATTTAGAGCAGTTTCCATTAGCTTAATCTCTTTTTAGTTTTTATCAGTAGTTTAGAAGATAGAACATGGTGTAATCTTGTTTCTTCAATTAAAAACTAACCTTGTTTCAGGATGAGAGTAGAATTGAAGAATGATAAGGATACATTGTTGGATAGTTTACCTCATTCACTGTTTTGCTAGTTTAAATTCTCAATTAAACTGATCAGTGTCATTTACTGTCTTTTCCATTTCATTTTTAGTTTACTGACTCATGGTATTAATGAATGTTTATGGAAAACCCTTCATGTTGATAATTCGTCCTTAACTATGTGGTTGAACATCTCATCTGTGCAACAAGTTATTTCTGCATCTTTGTATTTGCTTTCTCTTTGATTAATGAAGTACATAATTACTCAAATGTCATCCCGTGGAGACTTTCTCCCAAAATTGAGAGGCAGAGTAACCAAGTATTTCATTTATTTTTATTTTTGTAATTAGTTAGACATCAATTGCAAATTTCACTTTCAGTTTTAATTCATGATTTGGACATTATGGTAAATTAAGAATATAAACTTTGTTTTCATTTCTTTCTTAGCTTTTCTTCCAAATATTTCTTAGCTATGTTTTTCGTTTCTTTCTTAGCAATGTTTTCATTTTTATATTTTGAGCAGTATTTACGAAAGTTAGATTTGGTTCTGATAATTTACATTGTAAATCATTAGGAATTAAAAGACCAAAAACCCCCCAAAACAACATAAAACATAAAAACAACGAATTAAGAAGTGTTAGCTAGCACAAACAGTGCACTACACTTCATGAGTTTACAATACCTGGATTGATAATTTATGTAGAGCAATTTAGGACACTAAATTGACCAAACATTTTGGCGTCATTATCAGGGAAGTGTAACTAGGCAGCCTTATCTCTTACATTAAAAAAAAATGATATGCATAGAGAAAGAGACTCTAGGGGTAGATTTATAGTTAGGGTAAGTAGTTCAATTCCTACAATGCCACCTACTCCACCAAGAACAAGGAAAGATACACCTCCATCCCAAAGTCATACTCCTAGCCATAGAACACCTGAAATTCCAAAGGTAGGAATTCAATCAAAAGAATCTCCTACTTCACCTACCAAATCAGTCCTAGAGGAGAAAAATATTGAATCTCCAACAACAAGAGTAGCCTTTTTCACCTCCACAAGAGAGCACATTTTAGTTGAATAATTAGGAATACCTGGTGAGGAAGAAGAAGTAGAACCTCTCTCCCATATCCCATTAATATGAGAACCAAAGGAGGGGAAAGTAACCTTGCAGGTTGAACCTTATACTGACTCTAAGGAAACTATAATGGTAGAAGAAGGAGAAGATGGGGAATTCAGTCTGTTTGGAAGGGGTAGAGGAAGAGGTAGAGGAAACAATGGAGGAGGTAGAGGAAATAATGGAGGAGGTAGAGGAAATAGGGAAATAGATAATTCTTTTTGATTCCCTATAGTGGATGAGGAAACAAATTCCATAATGAAAAACATATCACCCTCTGTCCTCACAAACTTCCATAGGTTAAAAAGTGAGGATCTTGAAACATTCTTATTTGAGTTTGAAATCTTGTGCAGAACCTATGACTATCTAGAAGACTCTCAAAAGCTCAAATTGTTCACTTCAACACTAAAAGGAGTTGCTTTGAAGTGGTTCATGGGGTTAGTCACTCGGTTCATTAGAACATGGAATGACATTAAAAAAACGTTTTTGGATAGGTACTTGGATTATTGCATGCCTACCAATCACAAAGATGAAGTGTTCAAAATGATGCAAAGAGAGGATGAAAACTTGGAGGATTTGATTGAGAGATTCAACTATAATTTGAAAAGAGAAAAAATGGACAATTTAGATGAAGATACCTTGGAAGTTATTTTATTAAAATCCATTAGAGATAAGTGGATATATATCCTTAATATGATGGGGAAGGGAGATATCTCTCAACTTCCATTAAATGATATAGGAGAATTACGTGTTCATCTCTCAAGAGGCAAATCTAAAACTGGGAAAGGTCCAAAAGATCCTTCTCTTGTTAGAGTAAACAAATCTGTGACTGGATCTGTAAAAAGGGCAGAAATTGGTAATATGCTTGATGAATTTAAAACTGACATTCTAGGGAGTCTTAGTGACCAAATAGACACCCTTAAATTACAAAACAAGCAGAAAACCGAGGCTGATGCTTTAGCCATTTTTTGTCCAAAATGCAGAAAAAACATGCTCTAAGAGAATACCCTTTAGATGCAAAAGTTGTAGAAACTTGTATGATTTGCTCAGAAAGACATGAGACCAAGTGTTGTCCTTCAATTCCAGGTTTTAAGGCTGTCTTTCAAGCGGAAACAGTCCCAAATTCTGCAAAACCTCTTTGTTTTGTTGCTAGAAGACCTTGGTAGGGGCCACAAAATTAGGGATTTAACAATCAAATGTATCTTCAACCCCCACCAAATTGGAATTCTTGGCAGGAACCTTAACCTCAACCTCAATCTCAATCTCAAACTTGGCCTCAACTTCAACCTCAATCTCAATCTCAACCGTGGGCACAAGGAGTACAGAATCCTTATGGGAGATTTTCTCAATATTATCAACATCCTCTATCATATTAGAATTATCCTCCCCCACACATTCAACAACAAAATTAGCATTGACAACTTCAAATTCAGAACCCTCAACTTTCATTACCATTTCCACAATAATCTCCACAACAAAAACAAAATCCTCAACTCTTACTATCATTTCAGCAGAAACAAATCAACTACCTGCCTAACCATTACCAAACCCCAACAATAAAAACCCTCAAAATGTTTACATGGTATAAGTAAAAAAATTTCCAACTTATATGATTACTCCTCTAGATCTTAATGATGTTCAACTGAGATCTGGTAAGATATTAGAAAAGGAAAGACCTTCTGTAGTTATTCAGGAACAAGACAGTTCTGAGGAAGATTCTCTAAAGGTCAATAAAAGTTTTGAGAGAACATCTCTCCAAAACCAAAACATTGAAAAAGAAAAAAAAAAGAATCAGTGAACACAACTCCTATTAATGAACAACTAGCATCTACTTCTACACCTCCTTTTCCTAAAAGATTACAAATTGATAGAGGAATAGAAAAACATATTATGTTGCCCAATTATGATTTTCTATATGAATTGAAGAATGTCTATATCAAAATTCATTTTCTACGAGCCATTAAAGAAATTCCAATTTTAGCAAAAATAATAAAGGAGTTGAGCATAAAGAAACCAGGAAGAAAAACAAATGAAATAAAAAGAATTCACCTGGTAGGAAAAATAGCAGACATAATGATGGGAAAAATTGCCATACAAAAATATGTGGATCCAGCAAGTCCAATTGTGAAAACACATATTAATGGAGTTGATATTCCAAATACATTGATTAACATAGGGGAAGCAATAAACATCATGAGCAAACAAACTATGGGGTAGCTCAAGCTTCCCAATCTTCTCTACACACCTACCTTATTGCAACTAGCAGATAGATCAGTAATCAAACCGGATGGAGTGTTAGAAGATATTTCAGTATCCTTAGATTCTTGGGAATACCCTGTTGATTTTGTGATCTTAACTCCTAAGAACAATCTAGGAGGACATCCACTCATATTAGGAAGACCTTGGCTAGGCACAACTGATGCTTTTATTAGTTGTAGATCTGGTGACATGTATATTTCTGATGGTAATTCAACAAAAAAAAATTACTTTATATCCTCCAGCAAAAGCAATCACAGAAATAGATGATAAAGAATGGATTGATGATGAAGATGATATTCAACCTCTCTTTACTATTTCAGATATTAGTGAAGATAGTCAAATTTTAAATACATTAGAAAATTTTGAATCATCTTCAAAATATGACCATGAGCAATTTCAAGAAAAATCTAATGTTGAATATTTGTCATCTAGGCAGATATCTCTCTATTCTATGGAAGAGTTTGGTAGCTCTACAATTGAAATTTTTCCAAGTATGACAATGAACATAAACAAAAACTTGGAGAAACTACAACAATAAGAGCTAATCAAAACATTACAAAAACATTCTGTTGCATTTGCATGGGAATACATTGACATGAAAGGCATTAATCCTAAGACTTGTATCCATCACATCTACATTGAGGAAAATTGTAGACCTATCAGACAACCTCAGAGAAAGATGAATCCAAATCTTAGAGATTGTGAAAGAAGAGCTCCAAAAATTACTGAATGTAAACTTCATTTACCCAATTTCAGATAGCCAATGGGTTTCTCCTTTGGTAATTGTGCCTAAATAGAATGGTAAATGGAGGGTGTGCATTGATTGTCGAAAACTGAATAAAGAAACCCTTAAAGATCATTTCCCTTTGCCTTTTATAGATCAAGTGTTACATACATTAGCATGTAAGAAGTATTTCTTATTCTTGGATGGTTTTAGTGGTTATAATCAAATTTAGGTAGGACCTGAAGAGCAGGATAAAACCACATTTACTTGTCCATGGGGAACTTATGCCTACCAAGTACTTCCTTTTGGGTTATGTAATGCACCTGCAACATTTGAAAGAGTAGTACTAGGGATTTTTTCTGATCTAATACATTTGTGTAGAGGTATATATGGATGATTTTACAGTCTATGGGAATACATTTAAGGAAGTTTTGGAAGTTTTGGAAAATGTTCTTAAAAGATGTAAAGAAACAAACCTTTCACTAAGCCATGAAAAATATTTTATGATGTTTACAGAAGGTATTATTTTAGGACATCACATTTCAAGAGATGGGGTTAAAGTTGACAAATCTAAAGTTGAAGTCATCTCTAAATTATCAATTCCAAATTGCCAAAAATATGTTAGAAGTTTTCTAGGATTTACAAGATACTATAGAAGGTTTATAGAAAATTTCACTAAAATAGCATCCCCACTCTTCAAATTGCTTACCAAAGATTGTGAATTCAATTGGAATTGTGATTGCTAATTAGCATTTGAAACCTTAAAAACAAAAATTTTTGAAGCACTCATTTTAAGAGGTCCAAATTGGAAACTCCCTTTCCATATTTCAACAGATGCTTCAGATACAGCTCTAGGAGCTTTATTGGGACAAAAGGATTTGATTCCTTATGCCATTTACTATATAAGTACGAATTTGACTCCCACTGAGTTAAATTATACTGTGACTGAAAAGGAATTTTTAGTTGTTGTTCATGCAATTAACAAGTTCATACACTATATAACAGGCTATGAAATCTTTGTTCATACTGATCACTCTGCAATTAGATATTTAATGAATAAACCTATTACTAATGGTAGAGTTACAAGATGGCCTCTACTTTTGCAATATTTCAACATTACTGTGCTAGATAGACCTAGAAAACAAAACACAGTTGTTGATTTCTTATCCAGGATTCAGAATATCAAAGAAGATTCTCTAGTTGAAGATAAGTTTCCTGATGAATATCTTTTTGCAGTAACTAGTCAAACTCCTTGGTTTGCAGATATTGCTAAATATTTGGTCATAGGAGAGTTACCTTCACATTTGTTTCCTAGAGAGAAAAAAAAAAATATTCAGGAAAGTGCAAGATATTCATGGATCACTAACGAATTGTATAAAATAGGCCTAGATCTTATGATCAGAAGATGTGTCAGGGAAGATGAAATGCCCGATATTCTTAAGGCATGTCATGATGAGCCATGTGGTGGACACTTTGCTAATAACAGGACAACCTATAAAATCCTTTCTTTAGGATATTATTGGCCATCCATCTTCAAGGATGCTAAAGAATATGTCAAGAGATGTGACAGCTGCCAAAGGGTAGGGAAACCTACTCCCTCAAATAAAATGCCATTACAAATTCAGGTACTCATCAAACCTTTTGAAAAGTGGGCTTTAGATTTTATTGGGCCAATTAATCCTCCATCTAAGCAGAAGAAGTATATATTAGCATGCACTGATTATGTCACTAAATGGGTAGGAGCCAAAGCATTACCTTTCGCTAATGAAAAATCTGTAGTTAATTTTCTTTTTGAGGACATCTTCACTCGTTTTAGTGTTCCAAGAGAAATTGTGACAGATCAGGGATCTCAATTTACATCTAACATGGTGGAAGGACTTGTGGAAGAATACAAGATCAAACATAGGAAATCTACTCCTTATCATCCTCAAGAAAATGGTCAAGTGCAATCTACAAATAAGGTGATTGAAAGAATTCTCACCAAGATTGTGCATCTACATAGAAGAGATTGGGCAGAAAGGCTTCTTGAAGCCTTATGGACCTACAAAACTACGTGGAGGAACACAACGGGACATACACCCTATGAACTTGTTTATGGGAAACAAGTATTGTTCCCTATAGAGTTATGAATCAGAACTTTCAAGATGTCAGTCCAATTGGGACTAGATTTATCATAGGTACAAAAGCATAGGCTGGAGCAATTAAATGAACTTGATGAAATCAGGGAAGAGGCAGTTCAAAGGACTAGTATAGTCCAACAACAGAGGGCTAAATGGCATGACAAATATATTAAGGATAAGAGGTTTCAAGTGGGAGATTGGGCGTTATTATTTGATTCAAAGTTTAAATATTTTCAAGGGAAGTTTCAAACTCATTGGCTTGGGCCATATGAGATTAAGAAAGTCTTTAGTAATGGAGCAGTGAGGATAAGAACAATAGATGAAAATAAAACTCCTCTTCTTGTGAATGGCTATAGATTAAAGATATATTAGAAACCAATTTCAAAAGAGGAGTTCATTAAGATTTTCCAAGACAATTCTGAAATGAAGCTAGTGAAGAAGAATTCTTCTTCTCCACTAACTTAGTCTTTATTTTTCCTACTAAAAAAAAAAACTGTATAAGGTTGAAAACCAATCATTGATTGACATACTTATACAAAAAATACAGGGTGAAAATAAGAGATTTCTGACACCCTATATTTTCCATTTTCTTTCTATAATAAGTAGTGAAAAAAAGCTACAGTCACTCTGCAGTTTAGATTGTGCAAAATTCATCATCTCATCTCACCTCACTCTGTTTTATTTTTGTAGTTTCACTTCATCCCATTGTCATATTTCATCAATAAATTTTTGAATTTTTCCTTTTACATTTTTCACTCCATCTTCATTTCATTTATCATCTTGTCTTACATCTCATTTCATTTCACTTACATAGCCACTTCCATTTCATTCATGATCCATAAGCCATATTTCACTTTCTATTTCACGTTCTACAACTGATTCTGTTCTGCAACTGATTCTGTTCTGCAGCTAATTTGATTCTGCAGCTACAATTTGATTATTAGTTCAGGCAAAAGTGTACAACTTATAATAAAATCATATATGTAGGAAATTGAAGAAAAATCAATTTTTGAAGACCAACCATGCTCAAGGTACCTGTGGATCAACATAAAAAAAATTAGCAAGCAAAAGGTAAAGGTTCCAAAGGTAAATGCAAAAATTTATTTCAAAAAGCAATTTGAAAACATAAGTTTGTATAGTATGTATAATCACATGTCTCCTTAATCAACCATCATTTGATTTGACTGCCACTATGTCTCTGCCATATCTTCCATCTTTAATGACAAACGGTCTCAATGATTCTATTGTAACAAATCTCCGCTTCAAACTCCATAACCTGTACTCAAACGGTCCTCCACAACTCCACCTGTTAACAGTCAAGATGACGATGTGACCTACCTATCTACAACTCCCTAAACCCTTATTATCTCTTTATTACATCAAAAATCTTAAGTTTATCTATCATATTCACGTTGTCATTTCATATACACAGTCTTTCCATTTTCATATATATGCAGTCATTCCATCTCCATACACACAGTCATTCCATTTCTTAAATAGCACTCGTTTTATAGCCAGTAAGAGTAATTTTGAAGGTTAACCAAAAACAGGGGATATGGGGCTTATTGTTAGGACAGAACCCGTAGGGTAAAGTATATGGAGGGGTATCCACAGCTTAAAGGGATGCTACAGAAGGCCGGATGGTTAAATTATTGAGAAATTTGATGACTACCACAAGGAAATTACCAAGTCTTTTGCAAGGTAATTTGATGGCACAAAAGTGGAGATAGGAGATATAAAATTTGCAGTCACAGAATCCTTCATAGAAGAAGCAACAGAGCTGCCGAGACAAGGAGAAAGATGGTTTAAAAACAAGGAATTTCATGGTGAATTTTGGAAAGTGATCCTTAGAAACTCAGGTATGGATGTTACAGTATTTAGGAAGGGAATTCCTATTTCAGCACTCAAGAACAAATGGGGTAATATGTTGTTGATATTGAAAAAATTCATTACATGTGAAGAAATATTTGGGTTTATGTATATTTACCATATACGCTTATTAATGATTTTTTTAGAAAATGGAACCATCAACCTTCCCTTCTTCCTTCTAAATAGTCTTAGAAGGATGGCTACAAATGTCCAAAAGAAAATTGAATCCATAGAAACAACTATGTATCATTATGGATTAGTGAAAATATTAGTTGAATTCCATTTGAAAAGTGTAGGGGATAAATGGGAATATTTCTTGGTAAGAAATTTTTTCCAGGATGCTCCAGAGTCACCTGAGGAGAGTCATGTTAAGAAAAGTGGGAGGAGAAAGATCAACATTAATATTCAAACCTCCTCACAAAAGAATTATGCAGAGACAACTTCTAAACTAGAGGTTAGGAAGCAAACTAAACAGAAAGGAAAAATGAAAGAGAGAGCTGAAGAAATCAATGAAGACATTCCTGACCCTTCATCACCACAAGAAGATGAACAATTACTCTCCGAAAGACTAACCAAGATTAAGGAGAAAATCAAGAAAAAAAGGAGATAGGGAAGAGGAGAAGGACACAAGAGAAGAAACCATAAGCTTCCAAAACCTGGGAAGGAGCTCTAGACTCTGAGATAAGGTGAGGAAGGTAACATCAAAAGGAGCCCAGTTCATAAACTTAGAGGAAGAAACCCAGTTTAGTCTCCTGACAATATTCCACCTGAACATAGTCCACCAAACTCTCCTCCACAGAATTTTGAAGGCAGCCCAAGAAGAGCTTCTCCTAGCATAGATCCAGTACAACAACACATCTATGACTACATAGAGTCATTGGAAAGAAAGGATACCTCAATGGATCTAGGATCCTCAACCAATCTAGAGCAGCCTGTCAATCCATAAGAACCTCTAACCAACTCACTCAAACAAGAAATCTTTGAGTTAGAGATTTTGAATAAGTACATTCAAAAGGAAAATGAAACCTTGAGGGAACAAAACAAGCTGGATAGAGCCATTCATGACAGCACAATGATACACCTAGGATTATGGTACAAGAAAAATAGGAAGCTAAAGAGGAAAAATAGGAAGTTGAACAGAACACTTATCAACCTCAAATATAGACTTCTTATGAAGAAGCCCAAGATGGCAGTTAGTGCAAGAATAATTAAGAAAAGGAAGTTGGATGTGCTGGCAAAAGTGTCAGAATAGATGCAATAGGAGAAAGAAGTTCACATTTTTTAAAATTGCATGGGGACATGCAATGATTTTGCAGTGGGGGTATGTTGAGCCAAAAAAATTACTCTTTCCCTAGCAACTCTTCTCATTTCTTTTCTTTGTTTTTCCATAAGAAAGATGCATTCTCATCACCAGTGACTGGTATATGCTATCTTGAGGAGGAAATTTAGTGATTTACCTATTATGCTTTTATGTTTTGCTGTTTGAATAAATTTTTGTATATTATCTATGGAACGCAACCTATTCTGCAGCTAATCGGTTGTTCCACAACTACCTTCATGCTCTAACAGGTTCCAGGTGTCAGAAGGAGAAACTAGCCACATGGGCAGCTTGGAAATCATCATGACATGGACCCTGTCCTATTCATTTAGCCTAGGTCGACAAAGAAGATGGCATAAGACTACGGTCAATGGATAATTCAAACACAAAGAGACCACAGGTAACAGGACTCTGTTTCATGGTCAATTAATATGTTTCACAGTGATGGGAAGCGTTATTGGGAGCAACTACCTGTACCTACAGACTCCAATAGCCACCTGTACAAATGAATCCAACAGCCACCATGTCTTGGATTTATGTCTCTAGCAGTCGAGGAAGAAATTCTGCATATCTGTCTTCTACGTGTTTGGCTGTAGCATGCTTTTCTCCACAAACAGTTATATGATTTTTCTTATAAATACCTGTGTAAAGGACCGAAGAAGTTAGTAGTAATAATAATAGTTTTATTGTGAAATCGAAGTTCTAGACTCTGTAATTTCAGGACATTTTGTGTCCATGTCTTAATATGAGAAGGCCGCATGTTTTTATGAAAATATGAAGGAGTTTTCTTGGAGTTGATTGAGCAAGCGTAGCCTAATTAGTTGTAGAGGGCCCCTGCACTGAAGAAGGTTTCATTTCATTTTATTTTTCTTCTTATTGTTAATTGTAAATTCATCATTTTCTTTCACAGTGCTTACAATCCTTTTCTTACTAACAATGTTTATAATGCAATTTCCATCATTTTCTTATTAACGATGTTCATAATTTAGAGCAGTTTCCATTAGCTTAATCTCTTTTTAGTTTTTATCAGTAGTTTAGAAGATAGAACATGGTGTAATCTTGCTTCTTCAATTAAAAACTAACCTTGTTGTAGGATGAGAGTAGAATTTAAGAATGATAAGGATACACGGTTGGATAGTTTACTTCATTCACTTTTTTGCTAGTTTAAATTCTCAATTAAACTGATCAGTGTCATTTAATGCCTTTGCTATTTCATTTTTAGTTTACTGACTCATGGTGTTAATGAATGTTTATGGAAAACCCTTCAAGTTGATAATTCATCCTTAACTAAGTGGTTGAACATCTCATCTGTGCAATGAGTTATTTCTGCATCTTTGTATTTGCTTTCTCTTAGATTAATGAAGTACAGAATTACTCAAATGTCATCCCAAGGAAACTTTCTCCCAAAATTGAGAGGCGAAGTAACCAAGTATTTCATTTAGTTTTATTTTTTTAATTAGTTAGACATCAATTGCAAATTTCACTTTCAGTTTTAATTCATGATTTGGACATAATGGTAAAATAAGATTAGAAACTTTGTTTTCATTTCTTTCTTAGCTTTGCTTCCAAATCTTTCTTAGCGCTGTTTTCATTTTTAGATTTTGAGCAGTCTTTACAAAAGTTAGATTTAGTTCTAATAATTTACATTGTAAATCATTAGGAATTAAAAGACCAAAAACCCCCCAAAACAACATAAAACATAAAAACAACGAAGTAAGAAGGGTTAGCTAGCACAAATAGTGCACTACACTTCATCAGTTTAATGTACCCAGATTGATATTTTATGTAGAGCAATTTAGGACACTAAATTGACCAAACAGTGGACACTTTGTAGCATGGTGAAGCTAGTGGAAAAGATAAGGAGCAAGATGAACATGAGTCAGAGGAGGGAGAGCTACATGATGAGGGTCAGCAGGATCATCCTAAGGGAGATGAATAGGCCAAGGAGAGAGAAAAGGAAGAAATAGAAAAAACTGTTGTAGAAAAAAGGAAGGCAAAGGGAAAAGTTGTATCAAAGAAAAAGAAGAAGTAAAAGGTTGATAAGACAAAGGATCTCATGGTCCTTACTGAATGGGACTTAGATCAAATCAGTGATAGGATACAAGAAGCAATAATAGAATCCTAGAACAGAGTAGAAGATCGCTACAACGCAATTATGACTAGTGTCATAGAACGGATCATAGAACTAAAGATAATGGCGCAAACGGTCAAAAATCCCACACAGATAGAGGAAATGGTTGGAGCATAAAGGTAGATAGATCCTACGCTTGCAAGAAGGCTAGAATGGATACCTGTAGGATCCCTACAGTTCGACTTCGCTGAAATACAACAACAGTCTAAAGAATGGAAGCACTCAACATGAATATAGCAGGAGTGTAGTTTCCAGGGCTACACAAATTGCATTTAGAGATTATAGAGGAATTGAAGATGCAGAAACAACATACATCACAACTAAGTATACAGGTAGAAAAAGAGAGCGTTGCGCTTTGGTAGAAGCTCGAGTAGGTGATGCAAGAAAATGATCAAATGGCAAAGGAATGCCAGAAAATCAAGGAGGTAGTCGAAGCCACATGTAAAGAAATTTCAAACCTTGATGTCCAAGAGGAAGAGCCAGTAGAAGAAAATTTTGTGAAGCTCGGCCTTGCAGTAAAGGGGTATAAGGAAAAAAATTCCGAAGTGCAATTTAAGTATGAAATGCAAATTAGTGAGCTGCAAATGAAGCTGCAACCAATGATGCCACAAGAACTAAGGGATCAGAGGGAGACTGACCTAAAGACTTTAATGGCCAGCTTCTCCGCAACATTAGAAGACTATATGGGAAGTTGTTAGATGAAAGTTTGCAAATTTGGACTTCGCTACAGAAAGATCCAAATGTACAGAAACTGCAAAAAGAAATGCAGTAGAAGTAACAACAGTAAAAAGAGATTCAGTCATCTGTGAAGACCTTACCAATCTCGTAGAGGCTCGTGAAAATCAATGAGTAAGGCCCTCCAGAAGAACATTGAGGAATTAAAGAAGGAGGAGTATATTTTGATAGAGAGGACTCATCCTTTGCAGGATGAGGCCCTCTAGTTATCACAAGAAGTGGAGGAGAAGCTTCAGGAGCTTCAACAAAGGGAAACAATGTTGGTTCTGCAGAACATGTGACAGAGGCACTGTTGGAGGAAGCACACAGCGAGGACAAGTAAGTGACAAAAACTCTGCAACAGTTCAATCATGCCTACAACAGCATTACAAAAAAAATCAAGGGCAAAGTAGCCAAGTGACTCGGGATGAGTCACATGTGAGTGTTGGGGGCTTATTGGGCGTAACCCAACATGGTGTAGATTTTGATGAAGACTCCACATTTTGGGGAGCGAAGTGTGAAGTAAAGGATGCAACGAAGCGTGAAGTGGACCGTGCAATAAAGCAGTGGAGCACCAAAATGGACGACACAATAGATATACCACGCGGTATATGGGCTTCGAAGTGGGTCAAAGGCCATCCCTTTTTGTAAAAGAATTCTATTTTGTAAAATATGAATGATTTTTTGACCATAGTAGCTTGTATTAGGGGATTCCATAGTATATGGACCATGGTATTGCTATGTTATATCCCTCAATGTAATAGTATATATAGGGATGAATAATAAAAAAGAGGACAACCTAGTCTTGAAGAATCACAACATGTATTGAATGGTTGTATATTTGTGAATTATGGTTTTTGTCAAGAAGTCGAGGCTTTGCAGCTATGTGCATAGAGGCCTAAGTCCATAGCTGAGTACGCATTCCAAGAATTGTTTATTGTACAACTTCTCTATTATAAGCAACAATTCTTGTGGACGCAGTCGCACATTGGGATGAACCACTGTAGAATCTATGTCTTCATGTGTTTATTTTCTTATTATTCGTTGTAGCGTAGCAGTTGCACTTTATTTCAGTAAAATGAAGTTTTATGGATGTATATGATATGTTTTAAGTGATGAAAGTAATGTGGCAAAGTAATGTATGAATGTGAAGTAACTTATGAATGTTAAAGATATAAAGAATAGAAAATATAACAACACATCATCCCTCAAGGCTGCAGAAACTTGGTTCAACATCCTGCCATAGTCACTTCCGGTGAGACTACGATCTGCTTACAGGTTGTTGCCGAAAGGGACAGTGGTTGAGGGTTTTGTTGATGCGCAGTAAAGGATCGAACTTGGGTTAACCCAACCTAAAGCCAAAAAAATTTCATGACAAGTACATGGGAGAATCAATTATATTTTCTACTTAGATTTATAGGTAATCTCTATTATGATTATCTAGATTTGGACTAAAATTCAATATCATAGTTTGAATCTTCCTAAAGCTGAAGTATGAAGGTAGTAACAATACACATATTTGTTCTCCAACACTGACCTTGGCACCTTAGTAACATAACCAATATTTAAGGCCAACAAACATTCCATCCTCATGTAGATATAGTAGCAAAACACATATTTGTCCTCCAACACTGACCTTGGAACCTTAGTAACATAACCAAGGTTTAAGGACAACAAATATTCCACCCTCATGTGGATACAGCATACAAGGGATTGTAATTTATTTCTTGCATCTAGGTTACACCCAAGATCAAGTCTTGTAATCATCATGGGTGCAAATATCTTTGTATATTGTGGAAGACAAAGGCCTAGTAGCCTTTATAAAGATAAAGCTCCTTATATAAAATTGAAAATAAATTCAGTTGAGTATCTATTTTGGTGAATTAAGTGGACTACAAATCCTTCATTTCAGGCCCAATAACCAATTTTATGGTCAATAATGATAGGCTTGGTAAAATACCTAATATGTAGGAAATGTGTTGAACCACTCTCATGTAAATTAATTCCAAGATAGCTTGGGGTTAACTTGGGGTTGTAACAATGTCTGAGCCAACATAGACATAGACTTGTTCAATGAAGCAATTTTATAGACAAGGGTAAGCCTAGATGGAATTTGAGTCCATCTCACTACCTTGAAAGCTCAAGAAGAGTCGTTATCAAATAAGTTGAATTTGTTTCTCATTTCAACAAGAATATCAAACCTTGGGAACAATAATTAGGTTAACTTTCATTATCCATTTGAATCTTCCTAAAATTGAACTATGAAGGTAGTAGCAATACACATATTTTTCCTCCAACATTGACCTTGACACTTTAGTAACATAACCAATCTTTAAGGCCAACAAACATTCCATCCTCTTGTGGATATAGTAGCAATACACATATTTGTCCTCCAACATTGACCTTAGAACTTTAGTAACATAACCAAGATTTAAGGCCAACAAACATTCCATCCTCATGTGGATATAGCATACAGGGGATTGCAATTTATTGCTTGCATATAGGTTACACCCAAGAGAAAGTCTTGTAATCATCATGGGTGTATAGATCTTTGTATATTGTAGAGGACAAAGGCCTAATAGCCTTTCTAAAGATAAAGCTTTCTATGTAAAATTGAATATAAATTATACTAAGGATCTATGTTGGTGAAGTGAATGGATTATAAATCCTTCATTTGAAGACCAATAATCAATTGTATGGTAAATAATGATACGCTTTGTGGTAAAATACCAAATATGTAGGAAATGTGTTGAACCACTCTCATGTAAATTAATTCCAAGTTAGCTTGGGGTTGTAACAATATTTGGGCCAACATAGACATGGTCTTATTCAATGAAGCAATTTTATAGACAAGGGTGAGCCTATATAATATTTGATTCCATCTCACTACCTCGAAAGCTCAAGAAGAGTTGTTTTCAAATAAGTTGAATTTGTTTCTCATTTGAAGAAAAAGATCAAACCTTGGGAACAATAAGTAGGTTAACTTTCATTATCTGTTTGAATATTCCTAAATTTGAACTATGAAGGTAGTAGAAATACATGTAGTTGTCCTCCATCATTGACCTTGACACCCTAGTAACATAACCAAGCTTTAAGGCTAACAAACATTCCATCCTCATGTGGATATAGTAGTATACATATTTGTCCTCCAATATTGACCTTGGAACCTTAGTAACATAACCAAGCTTTAAGGCCAACAAACATTCTATCCTCATGTGGATATAACATACATGGGATCATAAGCCCCAAGGGTTAGCTCAACTAGTCAAATAAGTGCCTTGTCACTCAGGAGGTCACAGGTTCAATTCTCCCCGAAGCCCTTGGGGTTAGGCCTAACTAGCTATTGGCCGCGGGGCTTGATACCCTTAATCAAGCTCAAATATTTCCATGGACGTAGCAGCCACCCCAGTGACCGCGAGTGTCCGTGAACCACACGTAAAAAAAAACATAAATGGGATCACAAATTTTATTACTTGCATCTAGGTTACATCCAATCCAAGAGCAAGTCTTGTAATCATCATGGATGCAGAGATCTTTGTATATTGTAGAGGACAAAGGCCTAGTAGCCTTTTTAAAGATAAAACTCTCTATATAAAATTGAAAATAAATTCCACTAAGAATCTATGTTGGTGGAGTGGACTATAAATCTTTCATTTAAAGAACAATAACCAACTATATGTGATACTAAAATATCACATATGTAGAAAATGTATTGAACCACTTTCATATAAATTAATTCCAAATTAACTCAACTTTTTTAAAATTGATCAATAATTATTTTTATAAAAAAGTATTTATAAAATTTTATATATATATATAAATAAATTATAATTTTAAAAATTTTAATTAATTTTTTTTTTAAATATTGAAATAAGTTGTATGACCCAAGAACATTAAGTTGAGGTTAGATAAAATTATTAGTGAAGGAGAGTGAAAGCGAGTGTTTATCATGCCTAGTTGTTAATTTGATTTTATTAATGAATTGTATTTCAAGTTTTTCAATTTATTACATATTTGGGAGATTTTGTTCAAATTTTTTTTGGTTAAATATTAATTTATGTTATTTAAATTGGGTTTGATTAATATGGTTTAAATTGGGTTTTGATTTTGTATATGGATTTAGCATTTTTGAAATCCTATGAATATTTGAATTGTGAAGAGTTCACAACTCAAACTTACAATTCCAACAAATCTTTATCAAATAATTAATAAACTATTCAAAACAAAGCTTCAAGACATCTGGTAGCATCATTTAATTAGGTTATGGCTAGTGTCTCAAAACCGAGTTGTCTTTAGTGAGACTTTTTGGAAGCTTTTAAATCTAATTTCTTTAAAATCCGGCAGGAATTTGTTAAATCACAAGCTTGATGGATAACCCTTACACAATTGAAGGTTTTTTCAAAGTATTGAATCCATAAATAAAATAAAATAAACTATTTTAAATAACACAAATCAAAATTTCACCTCAAAATTTCCCCAAATTCCAACACTACAAAATAAAAATAAAAATCCAGTAAAAACAATTCCTTTCGAAACTCAAATTTCAGTATAATTCAATTCACTTCGGACACTTAGAAAAGTCAAACTTAGCAGATACATGTGGCGTGTACAGGCTGGTCATTTGTCAGCTTTCTGATACCGACAATATTCATACCGTCTGTCTGATCTCGTCGAGAGAGGTGGTGAAAGTCGAATCCAGTACGTGCTGTAGCGGTACTACTCCTGTTTCATGTTCAGTCCTTATCCCACACTGTTCATGTTGTCTGCTCACTCCTTCAAGATTAGAATGCCTCAAAATATTCAAAGAAGACGTCCGCCAGCATATTCCGTGATAGCGAATAAACGCGTCATGCGGTGGCAGACTGCAGTGCTTTGGCAGTCAACGCAAGACCTAAAGCAAATATATCGTTCAATAGGTACGACACCTCCACAATCATCGCGAAAATATAAACCAATCAGTTTCTGCGGATCCTCGTCTCAGAGAGTTTAAAATACATGGCAATGGCAGATAAGATTACCAATCTGTACAGGGATGACTGCCATTCACACTGAACAGCATTTGTCCAGGGAATATCATGAGCAGCGATCGCATATATAGGTCACCGTGCATGCCAGTGGGTTGGATTTGTTAAGTCATGGCATTCACAGAATATTACAGTAACTGTGACTGCATGGTAAGATTAGTGTGCATACAGAGATTTACGTACAAACCACGTATGGTTTTAACGTGAAGGAGGCGTATGTCCGGGGAAAGATGGCAATCATCATGTCCTGATTTTATTATTGATATTCATGTTACTTTCATCCGTTATGAGCATCAGTTAGGTGGAATATGGAAAGTATAAATGCCAGTGAAAGAAGCAGAATAGGGTAAAGAATAGGTGTGAGCATTAACTAGGTGGCATATGGAAAGTATAAATGCCAGTGAAAGAAGCAGAATTGGGTAAAGAATAGAAGTAAACAAAGCAGAAGAGTTATCATTAAAGAGTTACTTCTGCCATTTATTGGTGTGGGTATGTAATTTACCGTCACATTGCCATCAAAAAAAAATTAACATAAAAAAAATAATGAACATGAATAAGTTAAAGAAGTTTGTATTTTTATTTTTCTGAGATAATTATGTGATTGTTTGATTAAAAAAAAGTTATGAATTATGTGAAGATTTTAAAATATTAATATTTTTGATAATTAGAATTGGTGTTGTCTATGGATGTCACAAATTCGTTTAGATAGACAAATTTCTTATCAAAATTTGGTAAAAAATATTTTTAAAAATCAAAATATTTGAGTTTTTGAATAAGGGCATCCAAAATCTTAAAGTTTGACAACTTTAATTCAAAAAAAAAAAACAAAAAATTAATTATCGATTTTATCATAATTTTACCATAATTTTTATTATTTTCTAATCTTAATTTATGAACTATTTAAACTATGCTATTAAATTAATAATTTTAATCATTTTTAATTTTTCAATTTTAATAATTTTAATTTTTTTATTTAATTATTAACAAATTAATAAAAAATTAAATATTTAAAATGGTTAAAATTCATAATTTTTGAATAAATGGTAATTAAATGTAATATTAAAATTTGTAAATAACTCTACAGGTTTAATCAAACCAAACAAAAGACTAGATGTTTGGCTTACTCACTATATCCTATAGGAAACATGGATGGGTTATCAAACATTAAGGCACCTAAAAAGTATAGGAGTGCGTTGTTTGGCTTAGTGACTGTATCCTACATGAAACATGGGTGGATTATCAAATATTAGTGCACCTAATGGTATTGGTATTGGAGTACTTTGTTGTTATATCTTATATAATTTAGTTTTTTATAATTTTTATTAAAGTGAAAAATTTTAGTAGTGGTACTAAAAAGTTTTTACATAAGTTACTGTTATTTTTTTTTTATATTTAAAAAACAAATATTAGAAATTTTGAAATTTTGTAGAAAATATGAAATGAAAATGAAACCATAAATCATAGCGCATAGTATAAAATAGGCCGAATAAGTAATAAAATGATTTTATTATTCAAAATACAAAAAATTATCCTTGGTAATGAGAATATCTAAATTTGGATCTACAAAATACTCTTCCATGGGATGGGTATTTTGCTACTTTGCACTTTAGCTTCAATTCTTTTTCTTTTAATGGATGCAATGGGGAAATAATGCTTTTTGAACTTGAAAGTGGGAGCTCAATGTCATACTCCCGAAACAATTATTTTTTTTTAAATTACTAGCATTTACAACCTATGTAACCCGTCACTATTAATTACCTGCATTTACACATATTCACATACCATTACTTCGCTTGGCGTGTTATGTTAAACGTGTGCAATTTCAAATAAATTAATTTTTTCCACCTATGTGTACAAGGATCCATCTCCCAACGAAGATGGCAATCCTCAACATTTACTCTGGCTACGGAAAGGCTTGTTACACGCCGTCGATTGGGTGTGGGAGGATGGGTCATGAGTCCAAGACCATTGACTCCACCACCTTACTGTTGTTGATTTGGTATGTTCCATTAATGTCTGCACTGCCATTGTACGTGGCAGGTGCAACGCTGCCCAACACAGCTATCGCCTCGGGATCCTTACTCAATCGACGGCTTGGGGGTCAGCTCGACGATCCAACGATGGTAAATGGTGCAGGTCTATTCACATTGCATGGTCTCTTGGTAGAAGCTCATTTCACCGCCAATTGCCCAGGTTGCTGCTTGAATGTCGTTCTCATTCCTGGGTCTGTGCGTTCGACTCTTGGTTTTCAGTTTACTACCAGGTGGTGTTCATGCTGCTACCGCCTAAACTATGCACTCGAACTCAACTACAGGTAACCACTCCTATTTCCACATGCAACAACGTTTGCCACTGATACCAATGCTTGAAATATCTATTTTTACTTGCCTTGTATAAACAAAATGTTTTATGGCTCAGTCACTAGTTGAAATCGTTTCTTCTGTGCAGGGTTCTCACACGTCCACCCTCGGAGTTGGCTTTGCTTGGGAACCCAGTGCCGCAAAGATGGATTCAAGCTCCGACATTCCAGGTATGAGGCATAAGGCCAGTCGATTACATCCATTGTTACCCTCCCTTCTCTCAGAAACTGATGCACGATGGTTTCTAGACTAGAACTGTGTTTAAGTTATGCATATTACGGTTGGGTTCTCAGATAATTTTGTCCTACACAGAGGACCAGCCTCATCGAGGCCTCTCTCAGGCTCCACGCCTCTGGCTAGCTCAGTTGCATTTATGCTGAAATAATAACTTCGGCGTCAATCACATGTAGACAGACATTTGATTCCCTGCACGGTAAAGCCATTGCTTCTAAGGTTCATCAATTTGAACGGGCATGCTTGCAGGTCTCGAAGTTGAGGTCTGATTTAGCTTTTTTGAAAAGATGCAGAGATTCAGCAGTTATCCCGGTCTTCGCTCAGATCAGCCATCGCCTCCACACTCCTTCTAACCATGAGGTGTTCGGAAAAGCCAGTCTAGCGCTTTTGAGATCTGAAATTAATAGGGTCAGAAGAGAACTCTGCCATTTCTCTCAGGTTCTTTTTGGTTTGCACTTGGAACTACCGAACTTGATCTCCCCCTCTCTGTGGGCCAGAATAGATGCATGCTCTGCATTAAAATCACTGCGATTAGAGGAGATCAGGGGACAAAAACAAGCTGCAAAGTTTCAGATTTTAGCTCAGAAGTCTACAGGAGGTCGATCGGTGAATGATGTTTCCTTGAGCCGCATTTCTGCTTCTCAAATTTTGGCCCTCCAGTCATGGGTGTCTTCCATTCCTTCGAATGGATCTTTCTCCTCGGTGTTGGCAAGTCAGGAGATCTCTGAGGAGTATTCCGGTGTACCTGCGCTGGAGATCTTAGAGAAGCGCTCTGCTGGACCTGCACCCTCTTTGAGGCAACCTGCTCCATGCAGCTCAGGATGCTCTCCTTCTGTTTGCAGAGGGGGGCCTATCCCGGCATCGATGGAGGTTGCTGATCATTCGGATGGTAGCCTGTGATCTGGCTCGGTGGAGCTTCTTCTGAATGCATTGGCGGCAAACATGAAATATTCTCCTCGGATAGCGACTCCTTCAGGTTTCCCGTTGCAGCATAAATGCAGTGAGTCCCTTGATCTAGATGTGCTGCAAGAACCGACCTGGGGGTCTTCGTTTCACCTGGTGCTTGATTGTTCGATAGTTGGCGCTGACCAGGGAGGAGGAAGGGTTGCCTCTCCATCAATGGAACATTGTCCGCCTCAGCTTGCCACGCGGAGTAGACCGTCTGGTCCTTCTAATGTCGATGGTCTAGGTTCACGGTTCTGCGTTAATTTTCTATATGATAATAGTGTCGGTAATGGAAATAGGTTCATTTCTATTAACAGTTATGATAATAATGTTAATAACATTATTTATAAAAATAAGAACTTATATCATTCTAACGATTTTAATAAGAATATTAATAAGTATAATAACGTTATTATTAATAATAAAAATAAAAATTTATATTATCCTAACAAATTTAATAAGAATAATAATAATTATTTATTATTACAATACTAATAATAATAGTAATACTCATAACACTATCATTAATAATAAAAATCTATATATTTCTAATAATTCTCTTAATAATGAGAATTAATATTAATACGAATAAACATTATTATTAATAAAAAATTTATTCTAATAATAGTCTTAATAATAATAATAATGTTGATAATAATGAGGGTAATAATATTATTTTGGAGGATAATTTTTCTAGTAATAATAATGATAATTCATGTCATATTAATAATAGTATTTTATATCACAATGGATCAGAATCTTTTAGCAATAACAATGATGATAACCTGAGCAATAAGGTTTTGAATGTGGACCAGGTTATGTCCCGCAATTCTAAGGTCGTTAATCTTTCTAGCTTTTCTTTTTCCACTTAGGTTTTCAGTGTTTTAGGCAAAGGTCTAAACATTGCCCTTTCCCCTAGAAAAATCCTGGTGGAGGACATTATTTGTGACGTGGAATTCGGGTTAGAGATCTTCCGGATAATATCAAGGACACTATTAGATAGGATTGTGCTGTCATCCTTAGGAAGGCTAAGCCCCCTCAGAAGAACCTCAACAATGAGGAATTCTCTGCCCTAAAATCCTTAAATCAGAACAAAGATATTGTCGTTCTGAAGGCGAACAAAGGAGGAGCTACGGTCATCCTTAACAAGGATGATTACTGGAGGAAGATGCTAGATCATCTCCACAATAGTGGTAGTTATAAAAAACTACCCAAGAACCCTCTCAAGAAGATTTCTAGGACTGTGGCTCTTGCCATCAAATCTAATAATTCAGTGAGTTCCCTGTGCCACAAGCTCATTGAAAGCAGTCCCATTACTCCTAGGATCTATGGGTTACTGAAGATTCACAAGGAAGGGGCCCCTCTGAGGCCTATCGTCAACACCATTGGCGGTCCGACCTATCTTCTGGCTAAGTTCCTTGCCCTTAAACTTAAGCCCCTGGTTGGCCGCACTGAGTCCTTCATGAAAGACTCTGCATCCTTCATTAAGGAGCTTAAGGATATTAAGCTTAGCCCCGAGGACATTCTCGTCAGCTTTGATGTGGTCTCCCTTTATACTTGCATCCCTATAAAGGAGGCCTTGGAAGTGATCTATCGCCTAACAGATCCCGATACCACGCATCTGGTGGAGATCTATCTCACTTCCACGTTCTTCTGCTTCGAGGGTGAATTCTTTGAACAGACTTGTGGTGTTGCCATGGGTTGCCCTCTTTCCCCTATTGTTGCGAATCTTTTTATGGAAGATTTCGAAGCCAAAGCTTTATCCTCAGCTCGTCTTCTTCCTAAGCTTTGGAAAAGGTATGTGGATGACACTAATGTCATATGGCCCCATAGCCCTGAGGAGCTGGATCGGTTCTTTAATCACCTCAATAGTCGGTCCTCTGCCATTAAGTTCACCATGGAAAAAAAGGTCAATGGTTGCCTCCCTTTCTTGGATATTCTTATATCTCGGAATAACGATGGCTTTCTCTCCCACTCTGTGTTCTGAAAGAAAACACATACTGAGCAGTATCTTCATGCGGATTCCCATCATTTCCCTGCTCAAAAGTTGGGTGTTCTTAACACCCTTGCTATTCGTGCCCTTAGGATCTCTGATTGTGAGAGCTTTGATAAGGAGAGATCCCATCTCCTTAATGCCTTTGTGGAGAATGGATATAGTAGGCACCTAGGATAGAAGGCTTTTCGTAAAGCCTCTAAAAGTGCGTTAATTAGGAAAGAGCCAAAAGAGCGCCGTCTAGGTGTCCATCTTCCCTATGTCCAAGGAACCACGAACAAGATTGCTCGGATCCTTAAAAGGTATGATATTCCCTCAACCTTTAGGCCCCTCAACACCATTCGCAATTCCCTCAGATCGGTGAAAAATCCCATTAACCCTAAGGACATGAAGGGTGTCTACTTGATCCCTTGTTCATGTGGGACCCCTATATTGGGGAAACAGGGCACTCCATCCATCAAAGGATCTGTGAACATGCAGCCGACCTTAGACATGGGAGATCCAAGTCTTCGGCTTTAGCAGAGCATGTTGAAAAGACCAAGCATTAGGTGTGTATTGAGGAGGCCAAGGTTGTTGCCAAAGTTGCTCAGTTCCATCATCGTAAATTTAGGGAAGCTATCGAGATTGAAAAGAGGTCGAGCAATCTCAATAGAGATGATGGCTGCAAAATCAGTAGGTGCTGGATTCCAGCACTCTCTTCTTAGTCGGTTTTTCTACCCCCTCCTCGTTGTTGAGCTCTTTTTATATATATTTAATTTTTAT